>QLOU01003411.1:0-13266 GCA_003313715.1 Russula abietina | reverse complement strand
TCCAGGCCGCACAGTAGTCACCCTTGTGATAAGCTGCTGTGTGCATTACGAAGAGTCCGTTCGTAACACGTAGATAACTATTGTACATAGAGTTATCGTATGAGTCCTTAATTGTAGCTGAGTCCTAAGTAGTCCGAATCAATATGTAAGAGTCCATGTCCAAACGGTATGTAACACTGAGTCCTAAGTATATACCTATGTACAAAAGGGGGGACTTCTCCTTCCTACTGTGCTCTAAACTTCGGGGTCTTCATCGAGAGTTTCTGGTGCATCTAGGTTGCTGCCATAGTCGTTCACTTCGACTAGGTCATGTCCATCGGGGTTGGCTGTGGTCGAATCCTCTAACTCGTGAAGTCATGCGACAGACACATCAATGTGCTGTTTGAGATCAGAGATGTGGAGCTTCGTTCTCGCAAAGTAAGGGACCACCCGGAACACTGCTATCGGCGCATGCACTAGGGTGCCATCCATGTCGCAGATGATATATGCACCACCGCAGTTGCGGGATATGATGATCATGGGGCCGAAATATCTGGGTCGCATCTTCTGGTTGAGAGCTTTCTCTATGGCTGTGTTACGGACGAGGACAAGGTCTTCTCGTTTGAAGTCGAAGTTGCGAATGGTATGTCCATGTTCCTGCTCAAATCGAATCACTGCCTTATTGTGTGCCGCATGTACTCGATCCTTGAGTAGGGCGACATCCTCTTGCCTTTTCTGTAGGGCTATCGCTCGTTGTGCTATGAGGTCCGTGGTTGGGAGCATCAAATCAGGTGGCAGGAGTAGGTAGTTTGCTTCTACGATGTCAAATGGGAGAAGAGGATGGGTGCCTGTTACAGCGAAGTAGGGGAAGCAACCCATGCGCCTTCTTGGTGTCATGCGCTCTGACCAAAAGACCAATTGAGTAACCTGTGACCATTTGTTTTGTTCTCCGTCCAATGCCTTAAATAAAGCCTGTCGTATGTCAAAATGCGACCGCTTGACAATACTGTTAGTGCAAGAATTGTATCCACTAATCTAGATGTGCTTGACATGATACTTTTTCTCCATATGTCCAAGCGCTGTGACAAATGGTTTCCTATTGTCTGAAACTATCTCGACCAGGGTCCCCCATTGACAGAGAATGTCCTGGAAGATCCAATCTCCAATCGCCTGAGCTGTCTCCTTGTGCAACATGCGAAACTCTGGATAATGGGTGAGTGAACAATGACCTTGGACGATATACAAGAAGCCTCCTGAACGTGAAAGATGCATCATGTCCATATACATCTTTGCAAAGAGCGGGGCCGGAGTTGCTACTGTGGGAGGGATCACCACTTGTCAGGTTTGTCGGAGCTGACATATGTGACATGTCCGCACATACCAGGTGACGTCACATTCCATAAAAGGCCACCAATAGCATTCCACAAGTAATGCGTGAGTCAGGTAAAAACTCCGGTGACCAATATCGTCATGTGCTGCTATCATGGCTGCCATGCACTGAGCCTGATATAGCACCTGTTTGTGAGCTCCTTGCGGGTCGTGCTTCCAAAGTACTCCGTCACTGGTAAAGAACTGCGTGGCATAGTGGATTATAAGCTGCACTTTGTGGTCGGAAACGCTGTCTGGACACTGCATAGTGTTTAGCCAGTTGTGTGCCATGATAAGTCTCCTGTCCGCGAATACCACTGCCTCGGTGCGCTGTGCCAAATAGTCGGCGTCCAAGGTTCCTTCTTCGGGCTCTGAATTATCCACCGCGGGCTGTGTGACATGCTCCATTGTAAAATTTCACAGAAGGGCAATTGAGCGTTGTGAAGGGGTCGGATTAATCATGTGTGGGAATCTGTAAAGGTGATTGACCCAATCATTAAACTCATCAGGGTCCTCTACATTGTCGCCAAGATCTCCTGGCTGAGGGGGTCATCTCGATAGACCGTCTGGCCTGTGGACCTTTCCTGGTACGTGTTGGAGCTCAAAGTGGAATGCAAGAATTGCGACTATCCACCTGTTTATGCTGGCTGAAGGGGCTGTGTCCGGGTTGTTAAGCATGCTGCAAATGTACCTAGCATCAACTTTGATAATTAGATTTCGAACTCCAATGATAAAGATCTTGTAAGCGGCGTAGAGCCCTAAAAAGACCATAGAGCTCGAGTTTTGGCTGAGAGAAGTGTCGCTCCCTATCGTTCAAAGGTAGTGAGCCAAAGCATGCGTAGTAGCATTTACGAGGGTTATTGGGCGCTGTCTGGCAAAGGTAGAGTCCAACTGCAATAGGAGAAGTATCAACTGCGAGAATGACTGGAGAATCTGAAGCGTAATCAATGGGCTTGAGCACAGGTGACTCGATGAGCACTTGCTTCAAGTCCTCTTGCACTGCGAGTTAATTGGGTCTGAAATAAAAGGGAACTCCTTTTCTGGTTAGCTGAACCAGAGGGTTTGCACATTTTGCAAAGTGTAATATGAACATGCGACAAACGCCAATTGTGCCTAAGAATGCGCACACTTCTGACACATCTCGGCAAGGTCCCCACTTTGAAATCTTATCGATGTATTTGGGGTCAGGGAGTCTGCCTTGCAGTGTGCATTGGTGTCCAACTGTGATGATTTCCTCTGTGCAAATCACTAACTTAAACTGGCTGAATGTTCTGCCACTGTACTTGATATGCTGTACAACTCAATTGATGTTCTGGAAGTGCTCCCAGATGAAGCGCCGAATTCCTGGGTTCTCCAGGATGCACTCCTCTGTTCCATCAGATAGCACATACTTCTCTGCCGGTCCCCTGATAGGGATGTCGTCAATATAAGGAACTGTTACATCGGGAATCTCTGGCTGCAGAATAAATGTGACATTGTCATGGAAGATAGGCACCGAGTTAGTCCATCCCATCAGAAGGGTGACTAGCCTAAGCATGCTGAAGGGGGATTGGAACATGGTTAAGTCATGTGAGGATTCTGCAAGTCCTCTCTCGTCATATCCAATGTATAAATCAAGCATGCCTCCGCAAGTGCATCCTGCGAAGTGCTCTCTGATCTGGTGATACGCTCTGTGAGGCGTTCAGGCAATAGCCGGTTTCGTGTTTGATTGTACAAGACTGGTTCGATTGTTGAGTAACTTGGGTCGACCGTAACACGGGCACTCAATTCTATAGACTTCAATTACTGCTTTGAGAAGCCTTCTTGAAGACACGACAAGCGTGTTCTCAGTTTCTTGTTAAGTACTGCTTTATTACTAAGCATGGGAAAAGGATTGTGATTTAAAAGGTTATAGAAGTGTTTTGAGAGCGTTGAATGGACAAGATGTTTAAGAAGCACAGAATAAGATTTAAGAGAAGTCTGGGGCTTCTCCGGTAGCGATTACAGGGCTATTTATACTCAAAATGAACGAAATCTATCAAGCAAAGCCAAACAGGGCCAAAAGCACGATATTGTGGACACCTCTACTCATTCCCTTTCGCGTTTTGGACATGTCTCCACCATAGAGCTCACCATTCCTTCTATAGGGAGTGGTGATGTCTTGGAAAGCATTCTTGAGCGTGTATAGTAATGAAATGCGAAGTTGAATGGCTTTGTGGACCTTTTAAGGAAACTCTTTGCGAATCAGAGGTGGTTCCCTTTTGTTATTACCAAACTTGTAACAGGGTTCTGCGAATCAGAAGTTCTTGTTTCGTGCGGCAACAACTTGGTCAACAAAGTCATTTTGTAACGTATTGAGTAACTGTTAGGAATCAAGATGTTGATAGACAGATCTCTCAGACGCGTATAGTAAATGAAACGCAAAGCAGACTTTTTGAGGCACACTGTATCATAAAGCAGATGATGCGTAAAGTAACGGACAATAAGGCGAGCAAGAATGGCATCGTATAGTAGCAGACAGAGACAAATGTGGACAAGAACTGGGTGATGGACAGACCGTTCATCACACAGTTCTAATTGGAACTCGTTACTGAAGATCCAACAGGTCTGGATCTAGAGCGTATGGTCGACGAGTTACTATATCAGTCCATGAGTCAACACAATTGCACATAGCGAGAGCAGAATCAAACAGAGAACAGAATAGCCGCGTCTGTCCGGCAAACACGCTTTGGTAAACAGTTAAGGCCCTTTCGTCCAGTGACTCACTGTCCAGTAACATCTGGTCCATAAAGGGTGTAACTCTGGTGTGCTTAATGGTAACTTGGTTGAGCAGTTCGAGACTGTGAACGATTCAGAGTGACTTTCCATCCTTTTTGACAATGTAGAACCATTGGGATTGGTATGAGGAGTTGGATGGTTCATAGACTCCTGCGTCGAGTTTCCGCTTAATGACTTTGCAAACTTCCTTGTAGATTCCAGGTGGAATCGGGATGTTGTGCTGAGTCCATGGCTTATGCGGGATCATCGGAATCTCTATCGGGGGGAAGAAGTCTTTGTGGAAATGACTGCGCTCCTTGTCATTCCACATGAATCCTTGCTCCTGAATGCTCATGAAGTGATGCAATAGGTTTCGCTCTTCAGACAGGAGGAAATTGCTATCATGTGCTTTGTCAATAATCTCCTTGCGTTCTGGCGTATAATGTCCTACTGGTGTGTATGGGGGTGGCTTGGGCAAAAGGACTGGCATGTCCTTGAGCGGATCACCCTTGATATTGCATGTAATCCTAAACCTGCTTGGTAGCTCCATTTCTACCGATCAGATCTTTAACGCTACAGGCTTGTACTTTTTGCCTGTGAAGACTGCCAAAGGTGTTCTGGCGTTGAGAATCGAATATATAGGGGCTGAGATGAGGGAATCAAAAGGTTGAGCGGTTATAGCACATTCGGAAGTCAAGAAGAAATCGTTTAACATAGAAGCTTCAGAGTCGCAAAGGGAGACGTAGGTTGCTGCTACGTCTCGCTGTGTCAGGTTTGTCGGTAGCTGAGCACATGCGTTTATATACAAGTCTTGGTTGTCTGAATCAAATTCCAGACTAAGTGTGAGCTTTCCTTGACGGTCGGTCAAATCATCGATACTCAAAAATCCTACGAATGAGCGTAAGCAGGGCACTTCTTCTTCCACCACTCAGCAAAGCGAAAGCTGCCACGAGGTATGGTCGGAACTGTAGCCTTCTTTCCAGTGTTGGGGTTGAGGATGGTAACTGTCTGATTCTCATTGGGAAAGTTTCAGACGACCAACTGTGTAAGAACATCAAACAGTCTCCCCAAGAGAATGTCATATGCCAGGTTGCAAAGTACATGGACCTAAAGATATAGTGTGATATCTCCGATAAGAAAGGGCATATTTCACGCTAATCCGAGCGACTGGTCTACACCTCTGTTGGCGGACATCATATTCAGTTGAATCGTAGGGTTGTAATGCAATGCCAATGCATTACAGACCTCCTCGGACATCGCGATAATCTGGCAACCTGGATTGAGTATGGCTTTGACCTTATCCTGCCCATCGACCATAGGTAGGATCGCTCTGAGAGCACTGGACTGTGCTGCTACTGCCGTGTCGGAATTGTTCGGGTTAATGAGGCCCGAGTTCTCACGTAAATACGCCTCGTATGGATCCTTGATAACTGTCGCGTTCGGTGGGAGTAATCATGGAGTCGTTGCAATAGACAAGGCAGAGCGGAGGGTACCGTACTCTGATTCCAATACCTGGTCTTCCTTGTCAGAAACTTCCTCTATCATCGCATGAGCGAGAGGGGCTCAAGGTACTGGTCTGGTCACCTCCTTCACTACTCGCCGTCTAACCGTTGCGTCCACCATCTGGCTATGTACTTCCAGTGCTAAAGAGAGTAACTCTCTCTGCATGACTGTGATCGGAGTCGCCATAGCTTGCTCGTAGACTGCCTTCGCAATCTGAGGGTCATATACCTTCAAGGTATTATGGAATCCTGGTTCTCGATGCGGTTCGACTGGCTCTGGCATGGAAGGTCTGACGACTTCAGGCGGCCTACTGTACGTCGCATCTGGAACCACAGAATATGGGTAAGTCAAGTCAACTGCAAACTTGACTTATTTGCCTTTCTTGGCGCTGGACAAAGCTTCCTGCGCAGCTGAAGATGACTCTGTGACTTGTCTCTCAGGCTCCTCCTCGTGACAAGATTCGCTGGTAGGCTTGCTACGCTCAACGTGTCCACACTTGTGGGGTGGCTGAGTTGTAATTATGACTTCTGGACAAGGGGGGAACTGCCTCCTTTCGCCGGATAACCAGTGGACTGCTGGTATGCACTCTGAGTCGGGTATCCAAGATAAGCCTGTCCTGCAGTCGTCATACGAGGGGTGACTTCTAAGAGCATCAAAGCAAGCTGGCCTGGATTCTGCCGGTGGTACTTGTTGATGCAATCGCGCAACCAGGTTCCTTGAATGCTCCTTGGAACCATGGCTCCCGAGGGAAGGACTACTTTCCCATCATGATTGCGTTTGCACTTCCCAAACCGGATGGCTTCCTCAACCACTTCACATTCGCAGATGAAGTGGCCCAAAACACCACAGAAGTTGCACATGCTCGTGCTGGGTCCTCCCTGAGCTGAAGGTCTGCTAGGCTTTGGTCGAGACGCTCCGCCCTGAGGTGTCTGGGTCTGAATAGCATTCTTGAACATCTCGCCAAGACTAGTGATTGCTGTGGTAAGCACTTCAAGCTTGACCTAGGTAGGATTGGAAGGAGATGTCGGACTGGGAGTGATTCCGATATCTGTTTCTGGCATAGGAGCGGTAATTGAAGAAGCTGAGCCCATCAAGACATAGCTTGTGGCTTCGTAAACAACTGATAACTCGTATGGATCATCGGGGAAATGATCCACGAATTTCTGCTGAAGGCGCTGTCGTACTCTAGCCTCTAGCTGGGGTTGTAGACCTCACAAGAACGTTCAAGATTGTTCTTGGGTGGAAAGGTGATTTTTACTGATAAGATATCGCAAAACAAGGAGAAATCTGCAATAGTATTCTCCAAGCATCAGGAAATACGTCCCGCGCTAACGAGAGATAAACCCTAAATAAGATGTCGATAATTTAAATAAGGTAGATAAAAGACGATAAGGATCAGATAACTGTCATAACTGTCAATCAAACACTTGACGACCACTACAGTTGCCATGTGCGAGGATAATGGATAAGTTATGGCTTCTATGTCACTCATAGGCAGTTCCAACACAAAGAAACAGTTCATAATGGACGCGTTTGAAATGCCTGTATTCGCAATGTAGAATGCAGACATCTGGAACTTCTCAAACATGATTTCAGCCATGTATTCATGCGTTTGTGGTTGGCAGGAGTGTTCCTGGTGGACTTGGAAGAAAATACGATAGCGCACACACTTAATCTGTTGTTTGTGCGTGGGATTTCCAAATTGCATGTTGTCCCACCAGACAGGCCCATGCTGTCCAATGTACATTTTTCTCTTGTGAGTCTCATCTCTTTGAGGCATGGCGACGACGCGCCAATGTCTGCTACAAGGGCTGAAATTTGTGCTGAATCTCGCTCTAGCACCGACTCGCACAGTGTGTTGCAGTTGCAGCGGAGTTGTTGTCTGTTGTTCCACTAAACAACTGACTTTGAATATATATTTTTCTTTCAGCTCCGTCCCTTGTTCAACTTTGACGTTTCAAATTTCAACGTTCAACTTCTGTCCCCCATGTCCATGTCCACTTCGGCCCATTTGCGTTTACTCGCCCCATCCTCATTGCCACCGCTTCTCCCCTACAACCCAACTCAATTTCTTACTCATCTTTCCCCACTACCCCATCCCCTCCTCCACACCTACAGTCCCGGGCTCCGCAACCCAATAACAACTCTCTAACATTCAAATTGAGAATTCTTCTTGCAGCAAGACCAGTCATCTGTTCTGAGCGTAGTTTGAATGGTTCCACTTCCATAGCATGGGAAAATTGCCATCTGAAACCAGGGACCTACAGCCAAGCAATGTTGCTTCTAATCAGAACCGCACCAGCACTGTTTCGGCACCCTCTATCCCACTGGTCGCAGTTGCCATTCCAAGAACCGACGTTTCTGTCTCTCGGACATGGCTAAACTCGGGTCTCACATCGTTCTGGCAAAGCAGAACAACCTTATCAAGGTTTGCACACTTGCGGGTCACTTGTGGAACAGGTGCGGGAGGCAAAATTCCCACCCGTGAGAAACCCACCCTGCAGGCATGGGAGGGGCAGGAGGGACACAATTTTTTTTTCTCGTCACTGAGTCTCGCACGCTGATTCACAGCCTTTCTCTGCCACCGCCGCCTTCAATGGATCGAGCAGAATGAAGTCCGCTCCTCAAATTCTTTTATGGCTTGAAGTTCCTCAAGTTTCAACTCACCACTGGGCGTCCAGGCCAGTGAAGGCCACACTGCCATGCAATCCAACTTCGGGCCATTTCTCTCGCCCAGTCACCCTCTGTATCGAGGCCACATGGCCTATGTCTGTTCACCTTCTTTGCCTTTCCTACACACTCGAGTTACAGTCGCCGTCCCAGCCCCAGTCAGTGCTTAGTTTCTGACAGCTGCAGGTCGCCATCCAGGCCCAATGCCACCGCATGCCAAAGACAAGAGACGCTCAACGGGCACTTTCTTGTAAGAATTACCTTGTTTTTGGATATTTTTCTAACAACACATTGTCCCTGTTGATACCATAGTACTGCACCCAAAGTCGATGCAGCACATCAACAACAACACTGACTGGTGACACTCACCATCATGCCCGTAACTCCATGACCACCAATGCCAACGCCGAGAGCCATGTCACACCGTCGAATGAGCCTTCAAGTACATGGTGAGAACCTCGCAACGCCTCCATGCCTGTCGAGGTGTCAAGTCCGTATTCCACTCAGTCATGTCCAAGCCATGCTGTCAACCCCCACCCTGGTCTGTGCAGGCCATGCGGCCCACACCTGTTCTTTGTGGTCCCCGTCGTTTGTGGGCGTTCATATTTCATCTCTCTTCAAGCTGTTCAAGAACCAGAAACTCACTCATGATACTTTTATCTGCACACAGCCCAACTCGTCCTTGTTTCGAAGCAACAGCATGCAATTGAGATAATGGACAACGACATCCAGCCTCTGACAGTATTGAAGAGTGTCGTTTGGCATACTTCGATGGGCAGGATGATGAGGCACTTGGCATGAGGTATGTGTTTCTTTCTCTCCTTATTCCTTGCATGCCACTGATACTCTCCTTGCGGTGCGACCTTTCAGTATATTCTCAACCGGTTCTACTAATGAGCAAGTATACCAGTCCGCCCAGTGGGGTCACATCAAGCCTCGACACTCTTAAGTTGTTTGAGTGCTTGGCAAGCTTTCTCAATTGTCTGGAGTTATATTGCCCTGGCATCGAAAAATATCAAACTCCGGTGATCCAGTAAGTGTGTTCTCATGTATATATTGTTCATGGCTTGATGCTCCGCAGAGAAACTGTTGCGCAGACCTTGGCATTAATGGCTTTGTAGAAGATGTCAAGACGATTGAGGAATGTCTGTAAGGGCTACTCAATTTTGTTCTCTAAAAAGTTTTTGAGCACTGTTTCTCTAGAGGAAAGGCGTCGAGGATGGTATTTGACAGGTTTGTCTTGAGCAAAACAGCTAGCATACTATGACCGATGTAATTATCGTAGTTATCTTGAAATATCATGGATTTATTACACAAAATTGAGAATAAAATTATCAGAGATTTATCTGGGAATTATCAATAATACTAGATAACTGATAATCAACAAAGTAATGCTAAGATAATCTGGATAATGCTAAGCTGGCTAAAATTAGCAAGAATTGTCACTAATTTGTCAAAATTAGCCTGTGACGGATTTCCTGATGAGGTCTGTCATAGTAATAATTCTGGTGCGCGCCCAATGTCTGATCAGGGTGTCCAAGTCCTGGATTGTATAGGTGCAGTCTCCAGTTGCTCCTGGGTAGAGCTTGTAAACTTCCGCTTTGAATTTGTCGAAAGTCTCTGTCTGATCAGACCAAGCTTCGGTGGTCTTCCAAAGCTGTTCTGTCGATATCTTCAGATACTTCATTGCCACTTGTTTCCGCTCATTCTGATCGACAACCTGATGAAGATCCAAAAGAATCTGGAGGTCTGAGAAATACCTCTCCAGTTCTTCCAGCTGAGTGTCGTTGAACTGAGGAGCTGATCACTCTGTACATGCAGGGAGATTAGATAATGCCATTTGATTCACGGGTGTGGGATGTGGAGCTGGTACGTGGGATACTGGTGGGTTTACTGGTGCTGGTGCTGGGACTGGAACTGGAACTGGTGCTGGTAGTGGTGCTTGTGGTGGAACGGGTGGTTGTGCTGCTGGAGCTGGCTAAGGTTGCGGTGGTACTGGCTGTTGTACTTGAACTTGTGCTTGAGTTTGTTGTTGTACTTGGGGTTGTTGAGGGGTGATGGTAATTGTTGGTTGACTTGTCGAGGGAGTCGGATTTGCAGAATTTGTCGGTGTATAAGGTAGTGGGGCTGCCGTAGTTCCTGAACTTTCTGCGATAGGTTGTTGAGTCGATAGAGGAGATGAAATGGATGTCAATAATAATGAAGCTACTTGGGCTTGTTGCACTTGAGCCCTTGATCTTAAATGCATAACTCTTGATGCCATTGGTGCTGATCCTGTTGATTGCGACAGGACTTGAGTTACTTCTTCTTCGCCTAAGGGCTCCGCTGAGGTTATAAGCAGACTTCCGCTAAAATCGCTGACTTCACTGAAGTCACTAGAAAGAGAAACCAGTGTTAGTGTTCCAATCGGGGTGAAAGTACCTGGAATAAGTGGATCGGGATCCACTCCAGCCGCTATAAGTTTGTCGTACAGTGTGCGATCGGGCACACAGTTTGTAATGATCGCTTGTCGGAGACTACTGAGACTTGAAAGATGACCTCCCCACATTGGCCACCAGGATGATAAGCGTACAAGTCGCCTAGCATGCCGGAGGAGCATTTAAGAAAGGTATAGGGATTGAAGTAGAGAGGGAGAGAACTGAGAGAGAGAGAGAACTGAGAGAAGGTGTGTGTGTCAAGAGGAAAGGAAAACCAAAAGACACAAAGATCTCCTATGTTGCCCAGAGAGTTCTAAGAAAGACAGAAAAAGCAATGGGGAGAGAAGAGGGATTGAAAGTAAGGCTGTCTAAGAAGACAGACCCCCAATAACCTAAAATCGTCGGAAAAGTCGGAGGATCAGAAACGCGTCCAATCGATAACCTGCCTGTCAGGAATGCAACTTGTGGCTTGAGTCGGATTCAGGAGGTTAGTAAGTCTAGCAGTAGTTGGGATGCCTCCTAGCCTGAATACCAAACCAAATAATAATGCTGTGTATGTCGCCTAAGAATCTGAGAAGTAGTCTAGACTGCCTAGACTGTCACTATGTCACTACCTGTCAGACTGTCGCTAGTCCGTTGCCATCTAAGATATGCTAGATATGCTGCCTGAGCTTTCTGGAACTAATGGAGTCGTACGCTTGACTCGATCACTGTCTGGAACATGCTGCTGATAAGAGAGAGAACGAGAAAAGAATGAAAGAGAAGTGGTAGGGGACGAATGGTGACTCTTGGATACTGAAGAGAGACCTGTCATCTGAGGTGAACCGTTCATTGAACTAGGAATGATTATTATTTTTTTCCTATCATATGCTATCTCCTCCTTTATATACTCGCTGCTAACTGTCTTGTACGACACTGTACGACATCGCAAGGCCTTTCCTTGCTGTCCTGTGCATTCTTTAACCGATTCTCCTCTGTCCAATGACGTTTCAACACCTTGTTCTTTCCACCCTTTGCTTCCGATGCCTGACTCAACACAAAAGACTGTTCCAGACTTTGATTACCGGGCACTATCACCTGACTGCTTTCCCCTGCTATGACTTGACCCTGCTATCCAACACTCTTGTTCTTCTCGTAAGTGACGCCTGACTATTGACGTAAGTCTGACTCATAATCCGATGAGGTGCCATCTTACTTGGTACGTTATTTGACCATGTTTCGGGTCCGACCGATTGGCGGAGCTTTCAGAATTCCACCCAACACTCTTGGTTGCTGACTTCTACTCTCCTAGGCATCCCCAGTCTGGTGACCCTTGGCCTTGCTGGTCTGCTATGCCACATGCGCTGCTCATCAACAGGTGTTGTGGATACTGCTCAGCGTGTACAGATCAGAGTGATGCTCAGCTCAGATAGGTGCTAGTAGCAAGTGGGAAATATAAAGCAGGAGGAACGTCAACTCTGGATGCTCCAAAGGGAGACAACCTTGACTCTGTAGTCTAGGGAAGTCAGCTCTGATGGCACAGGACTTCCAATCACCCAGCTATAGCCTAAAGGCAATGAACTGGATTGAAGGACAGAGAGGTCAAGATGAAGAAGCAGGATACAGGTGGCTGACTATATAACTAGAGATAGGGGCTGGACTACCATAATTGGATGAAGAAAGGCGAACAACAACTGTACCTAATCTTACAAATATGCAGGCTTATGTACAATGGCTAAGAAATAAAAGGCCTACTAGAATAAAAGTACTGGTCTTCACATCAGGTCCCCAACAAGCTGGCACTCTCAATGAGCCAGTCAATATGAACACAGCCTTCAACTTTTTGGACTTTTTCACACTTCAGGTTACCCATATTTGACCCCCTATTAGGCTAAACAATTCCTCATAGGTATTGGCCCTATTAGGGGGGACAATTTTCTTTGTCCTGGGCAAAATATTTGGTCTGGGACAAGTGATTGGCCCAGACCAAACACCAGGTGTCTGGGGTCCATTTGAAATTGCTTAGCCTTAATAAAGCTTAGTCATCAATAACTCATCATTATATTATCTCAATGGTCTGGGACATTCCTCAAATGGTCTGGGACATTGAATGGTCTGGGGCATTTCTCGAATGGTCTGGGCCATCTGTCGAATGGTCTGGACCATCCATTGAATGGTCTGGGACATCCGCAGATTGGTCTGGGACATTAATTGATTGGTCTGGGCCATTCACAGATTGGTCTGGACCATTCGTTGAATGGTCTGGGCCATTTGTGGAATGGTCTGGGCCATTCGTTGAATGGTCTGGGCCATTCGTTGAATGGTCTGGGCCATTCGTTGAATGGTCTGGGCCATTCGTTGAATGGTCTGGGCCATTCGTTAAATGGTCTGGGCCATTCGTTGAATGGTCTGGGCCATTCGTTGAATGGTCTGGGCCATTTGTGGAATGGTCTGGGCCATCCGTCGAATGGTCTGGGCCATCCGTCGAATGGTCTGGGACATCCGCAGATTGGTCTGGGACATTAATTGATTGGTCTGGACCATCCGTTGAATGGTCTGGGCCATCCACAGATTGGTCTGGGACATTCATTGAATGGCCTGGGACATTTGTAGA
>QLOU01003408.1:0-14434 GCA_003313715.1 Russula abietina | reverse complement strand
GGATCATTGAGTGGGGACTTTGCTTTGGGGGGTATTGTGGGTAGTCCTTCGATGGGCTCTTCCGGATCGGGGAATTCGATGTTCCGGAACATATATCCCCAGCGCGCGCTCCAAAACGTAATAGCCAAGCTCTTGCGCGCCTGTTACCTCGGTCTTATGGAATTTGATGAGTAACTTGGGGGGTTATTGTATATTTCCACAGGATTTATCCTATCGATGGGTGAGGAGCCAACGTCGGGTGGTAGGTCTTGGACAAACGAGGTCCTGGTCTGCGAGGAGGCCCTACGGATCACAGGGAGAACAAGAGTCCAAACACGGGCAGAGATGAAGACTCACCGTCACGTCGCTGTTGATATACTCGACGACAAAGTCGCAAATATCTTTCGACTGTGGCATCTCCACACACTTCACCCAGCGTTCAGGGTGAGCTTTCATTCTCAGTTGGAGCCCTGCGGCTTTGTAGAATATCACAATAGACGTCGTACGTGTCGCTGGTGCGTTGTGGACATTTGAGGTGCCCGGCCATGTAAATACGTACACATCCAAATCACCGGCACGTCCGGGAAGGAATGACGCCAGTGAACGGCCCACCTGCCAACGTGCCAGCGGAGGGCGGAGTCGTCAGTGAGAGCATACATGAGGCCGTTGGCACACACCGACAGCGGGAAGTACGACGATAGTTTTCAAATCACGGAAGAAACAATTTTGTCCTCCGGCGGTTCGCCTACGGCGCATACTTGCTGAACTGTAAGACTAAGAAGGACGGACCACGAGTATCACAATAAGTATGCATACTGCATACATACGCACCGTAGCCAGGGTGAATGACCGGGCTGTTGGATAAGATGCATGTGCCCTCTAAAGACTTCGGTGGTTCGTCTCCTTTCGCGTACAGCCTTGATGTCGCCGTTTGCATATGGTTGCAGACCGTGGACCCACAAGGAAACGCACTGTGAATTCTATCAGGATCCAACATAAATACATCTCCTTCATTGACGCCTTCATTCATATACGCCTGATCCTACGTGAGGTCAAACAAAGGCTAGAATCCCAGTCCTAAAGAGCTAGCTACCAGGAAAATGAGGAAATGTTCGAAATGATTCCTGGGGAAACGAATAAGGCGTTCGAAGAGATTGCCTCAGATGGCATTCTTTTGTTGTTGTTGTTGTCCTTGAAATCGAGTCCGAGCTTGTTGCTCAGGAATGAAACTTTCCACTTTGTATTTCGATAAAAGATGCGAGAGTTACTCCAACGAGTCGCTGGAAAGAAATATGGAGTTATGGACGCCTCGGGTTGCTTCTCGAAGCTTTATGCATGTCTTATTATCAACTCCGCGATTTTCCAATTGAACGCCATCACTGCAGGTTCCAGAGAATCACTTCAGGCTAGAGTTTATAAGAAAGGACATGACCACAAACCTGTTTTGACTGACCGAACGAGCGGGCTGTTGGCAACCAACAACGGTCGTTCGATATTACGTACTGTACATCGCTTCGACACGTTCAGCGTACCAAGGTGTGCTGTCCTCGCCGCACATTTTGACAGCAAGTTTTTCCCTTCCTACTTCGAGAACCAGGCATGTATATCTACTCCCTGTTGTTCCCTCGTCACACCAACTTTCACATTGTCCCTCTTTCTCAATGTAATCCCCGTGTAGAAGTTTGTCGGAGCAACCGACTCTGCCACCATGCGCCTTGCCATGCGCCATCATGCTCGATATCCCCGAACGCTCAACCCTTTACTTGATACTCGCGCAAGACGCATAGAACAGGCAGAGTTGAGTTCAGAAGATGAAGGTATTGACGAGAATATGGCTGAAACAACATGAAGTTCATATTCTTCGATGGCGAAGAGGCAGTCATAACTAGCCTGGTCGGCACGGTGCACGGTCTGTCCCTTCTTTCTCCTCCTCCTCTTCCACTCATACGTTTCTCTCACTAACCTCACAGACACCTCGCTGCAACATGGGTGTCGACGTGCCCCCACATCCAAAGAGCCGCTTCATCTCCCTTCGAGACCCACAACATCAATCTAAACAATCGACCTCCTAGCCCTCCTCGACCTCCTCGGCACTCCATACTCGCTAGTGCGCTCCTACTTTCCCGCCACAGCCTGGCCCTTTGACGTCCTCGTCAGCTCCGGGACTCGCCTCCGTGACGCAGGTGTCCTTTATGTTGCACTCGGCCGTAACTTTTTCCACACGCGCGCGGGAGGTGATACTACCTTGGCGATGATCATCTCCCATTTCTGCTTCGTGGTGTGAGTTTGTTGCATGTCATCGCGGAGCCATTCCCATTCGTGAAGCATACCCTCGGCGTGAGTATCAATATTGATCAAACATGGCATATTTATGTTTCGCCATTACTCCTGCGTTGACTTGTTTATCCTGATTGATTGTCGGTGTCACATATAGGACGATGCGACAGCGCTCGATATCCCAACGTTGCGTGTATGGAACCTCATCCTTCGGGTGTTCTTCGCAGAGTATTTGGGACTACACCCTTAACCATCCTCCAAGTGCGGAGAACCATCATCCGCGACTGATCCCTCTGTGCCAGTGAGAAAATCGGACTCTGAGTTGGTGCGTTTCCTCCCTCCGTGTATTGGGTATTTCTACATGAGACTTTCCAGTAGCTATTCTAGCACGGTGCAGATGTGACACGCCAGACTGCGTTAATTCATGCGTTGCAATGTAGAGACGCGGAGGTCATTGGTATGCTTATCGAGCGTGGTGCGGATGTGACAGCCCATTAATATTGTTATGGGGAGATAGCATCGCATCGGGCGTCGTTTCATGAATAAGTGGAAGTTATTCACGTACTTGTCAATCACGGCGTGAACGTAACAGCTCAGGAAATGGACGGTTCAACACCATTGCATTTGACATCGCAAAAGGAACAATCTGAAACCGTTTGCGTACAAATTGAGCTCGGTGCGGAGGTAACGGCTCAGAACAAGGGTGGTTCGACACTTCGACCCAACCAACTTGGTCCCAGGTCTCGCCACAGTGATGTGCCCAAGTCGCTCGCATACTTCTCGAACACGGCGCAGATGGGACGGCAAGGGACGATATTCCACTTGATCTAACGTCGGGCGATAAGTTCCAAAAGTCCGTCCGACCGACAAGCCGGGCCTCCGGGCCAGTCCCGGCCGTCAACAACGGTAAAGCGCTCAAGCGGCCCCTTCATCGAGCTTCATAGCTTTATCTGCGGGCTGAGGAGGGGGAAGAGTAGAGCCTCGACTCCGTAATTCAATCCCTCGAGGCTATTCAGGGTAGCAATCATCTCGGAAGTACTCTTAGTATTACGAAATCGAAATGAAGCGCTTTCTGAAAGCGGAGTAGAGCAGTGCCAGCCAGTGGCACCGAGCCAAAGTCTGCCCTTTCTAAACCAGTTTCCATCATCCCATCCATCTGCGCACCCTTTTCTATCAGTTTCCATCATAGTTTTTATCATGTCCCGGCCTATTTCCATCGGTTCTGAAGAGCCAGAGTATTTCGCCGAGCTTCTCAGTATCATTCCCAAACCGGCCGCGGCAAATCGGTGCCTACCGTCCGCCGATGAATCATCCTGTCCAGACATCCCCGCACAGCGCTTACAGACACTTCTGGATGTAGTCGCAAATATCTCACTCACTGATAGAGGAAACGCCTCCGCCATGATGGCCTGTTTAAAGAATGTTAAAGGCACTCTAGAAACGCGATTGTTCGTGGTTTTCAACCACGAACGTGATGAAGCGGCTAGTAGTTGTCGTCAACACTTAGACTCCATTTTTGAGTCTCTTCGTCAAGTTCCTCACCAGGTACCCGCAACGGTAGGCTCCCGAAAAGTCATCACGAAGAACCTCGAGAACTGGAACAACCTCATCGCAATATGCGAAGCCATCCATAATCACTCGTTCAGAATCTTTGCCTATCGCGTTAATAAGCGCAGGCACAAGCTTTCTGCCATTCGAGGTCACATTGACGAGGATCGGGCGCACTTTACGCCTCAGCAACGTTCCATGTTGTTGGCGTTCCTTGAACACGTGGACATGATTATCGAGACCGTTGCCGATGCGCAGGCCACCGAACAACTTTCCACTCTCGAAATAGAAATGCTTCTAAACATTTATTTGTATTGGACACAACATAACCTTCTTCCCAAAGACATGCTTGTCGACGATAAGGTTATGGTTACATTGCTAGACACTGCGGATGCATGGCTGGCTAAAGGTACGTGATCTGACAAATAATTGATTTCACTCTGACCAGAATCCACATCTTATATTTAGAGCATGACATAGGCTTCCAGCTTCGGCGTTGGGCCCTGAAGATCATGTCATTCGTGATCTCAGCCAACAGACTCTTTATGCTGACCCAGTCACGCCGCCTTCATAATTTATTGGAAGGGAAATTCACAGTTGAGGTCCTCACCTCAGCATGCGCAACTCCATATCAGTGCGACTTATCTCCAGAGGCCATACGAACGGCTTTGGATACCACCCTGGTCGAAACCAGCTATTCTTATGCCGATCGGGATGCGGACCGCGAGTCGTTCATTGAGTCACTTCTGGAAGGACTGAAGAATTTTGAGGTGGTCCGCCCGGAACCTACAGTCCACGCCGAGCTAGCCTTGCTTATGGCGATAGTCGATGGCAAAATCAAGGACGTGGCACCCTACATTGGTGCCTCGAAACTATCCTGCATCATGTGCAGTCAGTATATCCGCGCCTTCAACAAGGTTACGAACCAAACGATCGCTACCAAAGGTTCTCATGGGAAGGCCTATGCTGGATGGTTGTGGCCCAACCTTCCTAGCTGTGATGGAGAACTTCGTCCAGCCTTTTTGAAACTTATCAGAGAGCAGCTCCTTAGCGATTTTGAGCACCATGCAAAAACGAGGCGACTCTCAGACAGTAGCGTCGGATCAGGCTTTCCGGAAATAGAAAGAGAGGTGACAGATGATAAACTGTCAAAAGTTATTGAGACCGCGAGAAAACACCGCAGAGGAACGACAGAGGGGTTGTAGGTCGTCTTGTCAATGTTCCGTTTGTATGTGTAGGGTAGTTTCAGATCAAATAAGTGGTGTGTGTGATGGGAAGTGTCATTAGCTACAGAAAAAACATATGAATATGCTACCTTGTCCTTTCCCATTGGGCCTCCTCAAAGCGTCACCGCGTCACCCAGCAAGTCGCCTATGAGCGCCGCGCTCGAGATTTTTTTTGAATCGCAATGCCTCTACGCCATCCGCCTCCCTACCCAACGTAGCACCAGCCCCCGTAATCCTCTCGTCCGAAATGTCCGCCAACGATGTGACGGATATAAGCCATCAGGACGAGCATCGTCTCTGGAACCACATGCGCGTCCCTATTATCTGGCACCGAGATCGTGCACTCCGGGGCCATCGTCACGCCTCTCCTGAGTCTCCTCGCGCGTTCGCTCAGCTTCGCTCGGTCTCACTCATGCGCGCCTGGTTTACAGCGCGCCAGAATTCGGGGATGTGTGGGTGATGTCGGCGATGAGTGTGATTGCTACAGTAACGCGAACCTTGTGCACCTCGAGCCCGGAGAAGGTTACGCCACCATATTGAGCCGGCTAGCATCTTAATGGCGTCGGAGGCCTGTGCGAGGGCGCAAGGTCTAGCGGGAGGTCCATTGCTCGCGGAATATCTTCATTTGCTTCGTTGCAAGTGCCTCGGGAGCGTGGCCGCGCTTCTTGATAGGTCGTCACATCAGGCGACGTTGAGGAGCTGGAGCTGTAGAATGACACCTCAGGCAGAGGTTATGAGGTAGATGCTTGTGGTGCTAGCGACCCGTGACTTGCAGACGCGAGTTGAAGGCGTGGTTGGAGAACCAGCTGAATGCGTTCCTCAACGTCGAGTAGAAAGTGGTGGGTACAATGCATAAGAATCTACTGCCTGTGTACCCTTCTCAAAATTGGGAGCTGTCACGAATATGTGCTTGTCATGCCATGCTAAGCAGCGCGAACAAAGTCACTCGGAAATGGCGTAGTTCGGCATCTGTACACAGAAGGCCCCCGGTTCGAACCCGGTTCGAACCACTTTTTATGGTCATGGAGGCCCGGTGAACATCTTTTCCAACGCTGTCCTCCTCATCTATTGCACTTGGCATTGAGACTTGGTAAATGTACGAGATGCGTCGAAAATCTCGCCTCCCTACTCCCACCTCCAAAGATCTTATTCCCAGACCGGGTACGTTCACAGTGCTTGGCTTGCAAACCTATTGATTAGCGTTCAGCCGAGACAAAAATCTACACCCTTGCTCGAAATTATATCGTTTCGACGCTCCGCAAGCTCAATTGGAAAATAGAAGGGTAGATTCGTAGACCTGACACCATATGGCTGTAAAAACTTTACCAACGTGATCGCAACGAAAGACCCAGATGCACCGAGGCGTGTTGTCCTGGTCGCACATTTCGACAACAAGTCTTTCCCTTCCTACCCCGAGAACCAGGCATGTCCTTCTACTTCCTGTCATTGTCTCGTCACGCCAACCTTCCCACTGTCTCACTCTCACTCAATGTAAACTCCGTGTAGTAGTTTGTCAGAGCAACCGACTCTGCCGCACCCTGCGCCATCATGCTCGATATCGCTAAAACGCTCGACCCTTTATTCGATGCCCGCGCAAGACACGTAGAATAGGCCGAGCTGGGTTTAGAAGATGAGGATGTAGACGAGTACACGGCCGAAACGACGTTGCAGCTCATATTCTTCGATGGCGAAGATTCAGTCATTCTAGCCTGGGTCGGCACGGTGCACGGTCTGTCTCTTCTTTCTCCTCCTCATCCTCATACGTTTTTCTCACAGACACCATAGACACCTCGCTGCAACATGGGCGTGGACGCACCTGCCCCCACATCCAAAGCGTCGCCTCATCTCCGGTCCAAGAATCACAACATCAATCTCAACAATCGACCACCTAGTCTTCCTCAACCTCCTCGACAATCCACGCTCGCTAGTGCGCTCCTACTTTTCTGACACAGCCTGGCCCTTTGACGTCCTCGTCAGCTCCGATACTCGCTTCCACGCAGGTATCCTCTATGCCGCTGCACTCGACGGGTCTGGCGTGTCACATCTGCGCCATGGCGCGAACGTAACAGCTCAGGGACAGGACGGTTCAACGCCATTACATTTGGCATCGCAAAAGGAACAATCTGAAGCCGTTCGCGTACATATTGAGCTTGGTGCGGATGTAACGGCTCAGTACAACGGCGGTTCGACACCGTTACATCTGGTGTCGACCCAACCAACTTTAGTCCCAGGCCGTTAACAATGGTAAGCGCTCAAGCACGTCCCCCGCCCACCTTCATCTGTAGAGGAGGGAAAGAGTCTGAGAGCCTCAACTCGTAATTTAGAAAGTACAGGAACCGTAGTATTACGAAACAAAAACGCTTTCCAAAAGTAGAAACGTGAAACGTGATAAAACGCTACGTAAAATAGCCAGTAAGCGAGCGGTTCCCCATGGCTACAGTACCCAAGTGACCTGGTGCCCATCCATCTGCGCACCTTTCTACCGGTTTCCATCATATCATGTCCTGGATCAACCAGGTCATTTCTATCGGTTCTGAGGATCCAGAGTATTTCTCCGAGCTTCTCAGTATCATTCCCAAACCGGCCGCGCCAAATTGGCGCCTACAGGATGATTCAGATCTCCCCGTTCAGAATGTCGATGCCCCGCTCGCACAGCGCCTACAGACACTTCTGGATGTAGTCGCAAATATCTCACTCACTGAAAGAGGAAACGTCTCCGCCACAATGGCCTGCTTAAAGAATGATAAAGGCACTCTAGAAACGTGATTGTACGTGGTTTTCAACCACGAACGTGATGAAGCAGCTAGTAGTTGTCGTCAACACTTAGACTCCATCTTCGAGTCTCTCCGCCAAGTCCCTCGCCAGGTACCTGTAACTGTCGGCTCCCCAAGAGTCATCGCGAAGAACTTCGAGAACAACCTCATTGCAATCTGCGAAGCCATCCATAATCACTCGTTCAGAATCTTTGCCTATCGCGTAAATAAGCGTAGGCATAAGCTTTCCGCCATTCGAGGTCACATTGAAGAGGACCAGACGCACTTCACGCCTCAGCAACGTTCCATGTTGTTGGAGTTCCTTGAAGACGTGGACATGGTTATCGAGGCCGTTGCCGATGCGCAGGCCACCGAACAACTTTCCACTATCGAGATAAAATTGCTTCTGAAAATATACTCGTTATGGATACAACATAACCTTCTTCCCAAAGACGTGCTTGTCGACGATGTTACGGTTACATTGCTAGACACTGCGGATGCATGGCTAGCTAAAGGTACGTGATCTGACAATTAAATGATTTCACTCTGACCAGAATCCACATCTTATATCTAGAGCATCGCATGGGGTTCCAGCTTCGGCGTTGGGCACTGAAGATCATGTCGTTCGTGATCTCGGCCAACAGGCTCTTTATGCTGACCCAGTCGCGCCGCCTTCGTAATTTATTGGAAGGGAAATTCACAGTTGAAGTCCTCACCTCACCACGCACAACTCCATATCAGTGCGACTTATCTCGAGAGGCCATACGAATGGCTTTGGATACCGCCCTGGCCAAAACCAGCTATTCTTCTGCAGATCTGGATGCGGAGCGCGAGTCATTCATTAGGTTGCTTCTGGACCAGTTGGAGGGTTTTGAGGTGGTCCGCCCGGAACCTACAGTCCACGCCGAGCTAGCCTTGCTTATGGCGATAGTCGATGGCAAAATCAAGGACGTAGCGCCCTACATTGGCGTCTCGAAACTATCCTGCATCATGTGCAGTCGGTATATTTGTGCCTTCAACAAGGTTAAGAACCAAAAGATTGCCACCAAAGGTTCTCATGGGAAGGCTTACCCCGGGTGGTCCTGGCCTTATCTTCCTAGCTGTGATGGAGAACTTCGTCCAGCCTTTTTAGAACTTATCAGAGAACAACTCATTAGCGTCTTCAAGCAGCATGCAAAAACGAGGCGACTCTCAGACAGTAGCGTCGGATCAGGCTTTCCGGAAATGGAAGGAGAGGTGACTAGAGAGGAGGTTTCAGAAGTTCGTAAGGCCGCGAGACAACTTCGTAGAGGAACGGCTGTGGGGTTGTAGTTCGTCTTGTCAATGTTCCGTTTGTATGTGTAGGGTAGTTTCAGATCAAATAAGTGAATAAGTAGTGCGTGTGATGAGAAGTATCATTAGCTACAGAAATAAACATGAATAATGCTCCATTATCCTTTCCCACTTCAGGCGTCGGGCCTCAAGTGTTGCCCAACAAATCGCCTATGAGCGCCTTCGTCGCGCTCGAGTTTTTTTTTTTGGAATCGCAATGCCTCCACGCCATACGCTTCCAACGCAGCACCAGCCCCCATAATCCTCTCGTCCGGAATGTCCGCCAACGATGTGACCTCAGCACGGATATACTGTAAGCCGTCATGGTGAGCATCGTCTCCGGAACCACATACGCGTTCCTATCCTCCGGCATCGAAATTGTGCACTTCCGGGCCCATCGTCGCGCCTCTCCTGAGTCTCCTCGCGCGTTCGCTCGGTTTCGCTCAGTCTCACTCATGCGCGCCTGGTTTACGGCGTGTCAGAATTCGGGCATGGGTGATGTCGGCGATGACTGCGATGGCGATAATGCTATAGCAGCGCGCACCTCGTGCCCCGAGAAGGTTGCGCCATATTGAGCCGGCTAGCATGGGATCGGAGCCCTGTGCGAGTGCGAGCGCAAGGTCCAGCATGAGGCCGAGTCCGGCCCATTGCTCGCGGAATATCTTCATTTGCTTCGTTACATGCGCGGCCGGAGATTCAGTCGAATGCGTTCCTCGACGTCGAGAACAATAAGTCCTGCTTGTCCATGCTGAGCTGAGCGCGTAGTCCTAAGTTAGACGCGTCGTAAGCGTGTGATGCCGAACGTCAACGAAATCCACAGAAGGCCCTCGGTTCGAACCTGGGTCGAACCACTTTTTGTGGCCCTGTACCTTGTACCTTTTACGTTCTGTGGCCGTGCCATGTGTTGCCTCTGCCTCCCCTCTCGGTGAACATTCTTTTCCGACGCCGTCCTCCTCATCTGCAAACTTGGGTAAATATACGAGGTGCCTCGAAAAATCTCGCATCAGCCTACTCCCACCTCCAAAAGATCTTAATCTCCAGACCGGGTACGTTCCATAATCTGTGCTTGGCTTGCAAACCCATTGATTAGCGTTCAGCCGACACTGAAAACCACACCCTTGTTCGAAAATTATATCGTTTCGACGCTCCGCAAGCTTGGAAAATAGAAGAGGATAGAATGACACGACATCATATGGCCCGAAAAACTTTACCAACGTGATCGTGACGAAAGACTCAGCTCACCAAGGCGTGTTGTCTTGACCGCACTTTTCGACAGCAAGTCATTCCCTTCCTACCCCGAGAACCAGGCATGTCCTTCTATTTCCTGTTGTTGTCTCGTCACGCCAACCTTCCCACTGTATCACTCAATGTAAACTCCGTGTGGTAGTTTGTCGGAGCAACCGACTCTGCCGCACCATGCGCCATCATGCTCGATATCGCCGAAATGCTCGACCCTTTACTTGATACTCGTGCAAGACGCGTAGAACAGGCAGAGTTGGGTCCGGAAGATGAGGGTATTGACGAGTATATGGCTGAAACGACATTGAAGTTCATATTCTTCGATGGCAAAGAGGCAGTCATAATTAGCCTGGTCGGCACGGTGCACGGTCTGTCTCTTCTTTCTCCTCCTCCTCCCCCTCCTCTCATACATTTTTCTCACTGACCCCACAGGCACCTCGCTGCAACATGGGTGTCGACGTACCTGCACCACATCCAGAGCGTCGCCTCATCTCTCCTTCAATAATCCCAACATCAATCTCAACACGACTACCTAGTCCTCCTCGACACTCCACACCCGCTAGTGCGCTCCTACTTTTCCGACACAGCCTGGCCCTTTGACGTCCTCGTCAGCTCCGAGACTCGCTTCCGCGACGCAGGTATCCTCTATGCCGCTGCACTCGGCAGTGGCTTTTTCCGCACCCGCACGGGCGGTGATATTACCTTGGCGATGATCATCTCCCGTTTCTGCTAACTTACGTGGCGTGAGTTGTTGTATGTCATCGCGGGGCCATTCCCGCTCGTGTAGCATACCCTCAATGTGAGTATCAATATTTCAACAAACATGACATATTTGCGTTTCGTCATTACTCCTGCGTTGACTTGTTTATTCTGATTGATTCTCGGTGTCATATATCCCAGCGTTGCGCTTATGGATCTCATCTTTCGGATTTTCTTTGCAGAGTATTTGGGTCTTCTCCCTTAACCATCCTCCAAGCCCAGAGAACCATCATCCCCGACTGATCCTTCTGCGCCAGTGAGCAAATTGGACTCTGAGTTGGTGCGCTTCCTCCCTCCTTGTATTGGGTGTTTCTAACATGAAATTTACTAGTAGTTACTCAAGCACGGCAGATGTGACACGTCAGACCACGTTTGGGTCGACTGCGTTAATTCATGAGTCGCAATGCGGAAGCGCGGGACTCATTCGCATGGTTATCGAGCGTGCCCATTGCATCGGGCGTCGTTTCATGGAGAAGTGGAGGCTATTCACGTACTTATCAATCAAGGCGCGAGCGTAACAGCTCAGGGACAAGACGGATCAACATTGGATTTGGCATCGCAGAAGGAACAATCTGAAGCCGTTCGCGTACATATTGAGCTTGGCGCGTATGTAACAGCTCAGTACAACGGCGGTTCGACACCTTCATCTGGTGTAGACCCAACCAACTTGGTCCCAGGTCTCGCCACAGCGATGTGCCGAAGTCTCTCGCATACTTCTCGAACACACGGCGCAGATGGGACGGCAAGGGACAAGGATGGGTGTAGTTCACTTGATCTGGCGTCGGGAGATGAGTGGTTCGCGGAAGTTGTACAGGTCCCTTAAGAGCATACGGCCGATCCTGGCGACCACAAGAACGCGAATTGAATCCCTTTTCTGGGAAGTATGAATAAGGGGACATCGTCACCTCCAATGTAGTTACTGTGAAACGATAGTCCATAGAGCTATGGAACAATATTTGAGTCTGGACTGGACCGTACAGGGCCAGGCCGGCCAAGCCCGGGCCGTTAACGGCAAGCGCTCAAAGGGCGTCCGGTTAGCGGGCGGCCAGTGCCATGTGCCCATCCATCTGCGCACCCCTTGCTACCGGTTTCCATCATAGTTTTCATCGTCATGTCCTGGATCAACCAGCCCATTTCCATCGGTTCTGAGGATCCAGAGTATTTCGCCGAGCTTCTCAGTATCATTCCCAAACCGGCCGTGGCAAATTGGCGCCTACATGATGATTCAGACCTCCCCGTTCAGAATGTCGATGCCCCGCTCGCACAGCGCCTACAGACACTTCTGGATGTAGTTGCAAATATCTCACTCACTGAAAGAGGAAACGTCTCCGCCACAATGGCCTGCTTAAAGAATGATAAAGGCACTCTAGAAACGCGATTGTATGTGGTTTTCAACCACGAACGTGATGAAGCGGCTAGTAGTTGTCGTCAACACTTAGACTCCATCTTTGAGTCTCTTCGCCAAGTCCCTCGCCAGGTACCCGCAACGCTCGGCTCCCCAAGAGTCATCCCGAAGGGCTTCGAGGACAACGTCATCGCAATCTACGAAGTCATCCATAATCACTCGTTCAGAATCTTTGCCCATCGCGTTAATAAGCGCAGGCGCCAGCTTTCTGCCATTCGAGGTCACATTGGAGAGGACCAGACGCACTTCACGCCTCAGCAACGTTCTGTGTTGTTGATGTTCCTTAAGCACGTGAATGAGATTATCGAGACCGTTGCCGATGCGCAGGCCACCGAACAACTTTCTACTATCGATATGAAAATGATTCGAAGAATTTATTCGTTATGGACACGACATAAGCTTCTTCCAAAAGACGTGCTTGTCGACGATAAGGTTACGGTTACATTGCTAGACACTGCGGATGCATGGCTGGCTGAAGGTACGTGATCTGACAACTAAATGATATCACTCTGACCAGAATCCACATCTTATATCTAGAGCACCGCATAGGCTTCCAGCTTCGGCGTTGGGCGCTGAAGATCATGTCATTCGTGATCTCGGCCAACAGGCTCTTTATGCTGACCCAGTCACGCCGCCTTCATAATTTATTGGAAGGGAAATTCACAGTTGAAGTCCTCGCCTCACCACGCACATCTCCATATCAGTGCGACTTATCTCCAGAGGCCATACGAATGGCTTTGGATACTGCCCTGGCCAAAGCCAGCTATTCTTCTGCAGATCTGGATGCGGAGCGCGAGTCATTCATTGCGTTGCTTCTGGAGCAGCTGGAGGGTTTTGAGGTGGTCCGCCCGGAACCTACAGTCCACGCCGAGCTAGCCTTGCTTATGGCGATGGTCGATGGAAAAATCAAGGACGTGGCACCTTACATTGGTGCCTCAGAACTATCCTGCATCATGTGCAGTCGGTATATTTGTGCCTTCAACAAGGTTACGAACCAAAAGATCGCTACCAAAGGTTCTCATGGGAAGGCTTACCCCGGGTGGTTCTGGCCTAACCTTCCTAGCTGTGATGGAGAACTTCGTCCAGCCTTCTTAGAACTTATCAGAGAGCAGCTCATTAGTGTCTTCAAGCAGCATGCCAAAACAAGGCGACTTTCCGACAGTAGCGTTGGATCAGGCTTTCCGGAATTGGATTTTGACGAGTCTATTGAGGACTTGATTGATGAGGTTTCAGAACGTATTGATGCCAGGACAGAACAGCGCAGAGTAACGGCAGCGGGATTGTAGTTCTTCTTGTCAATGTTCCGTTTGTATGAGTAGTGTCATTAACTACGGCAAAAGCATGGATATGCTCTCATATCCTTTCTACGTCAGGCTTCGGGCCTCCTCAAGAGATCTAGCAAATCGCCTATGAGCGCCTTCGCGCTCGACATTTTTTTTGCAATGCCGCCTCACTACCCAACGCAGTACCAGACCCCATAATACTCTCGTCCGGAATGTCCGCCACCCATGGGGCGGACGAATCTGATCCAGAACTACACGAGTGGTCAACGAGTAGGGTAAAGAACAAAGGATAAAGAGAAGGGAAAAACGAGTATGTAGAGAAGATGTCACGTAAGATAAGAAACAAAGAGAAAGATGATAAAGCATAAAGAAAAGAACTCAGTCAAAGAGAAAGGCCGAGTGTGCAGGCAAACGTGAGGCCGTGTGCTACATTAACGCACTGGTACACGAGGCGCAGCGCCCGCAAAATCCGGCAACGTGACGGATTTCGTGAAACGGGCGGGCTAGCGGTAATTCGATCGAAGCTCAGCCTGGTCAACGTCGTGCACAGACACTTGTTCGAAATTACGCCGACAAAGCGCGGAGTGACTAAGATGCTAGAGCGCTTATTAGCGTCAGCGCTCATCGATAGGCAACGGCGCGTTTTTGAACCCT
>QLOU01003405.1:0-23474 GCA_003313715.1 Russula abietina | reverse complement strand
TGCACCTAGCGGCATGCCATCAAGATCCCTATGGTCCGATCAATATCCTGCAGTTATTGCTAGATCGTGTATCAGCAAATCGGGAAAATTTCTTGATCATGCTTGAGGCTACTTGAAGGCTCTCAAGTAAAATTTCAAGTGATGTCAAGCACGCTTGACAGTGTTTGACAGCTTTATCTAAAATTTGTCCTTGAGACTGCTTGAACACATTTTTGAATCAACTTGGATCAATCTTGACACCGCTTGAGTCAAACCAACTTATCAAGCAATCTCAAGTGCTAAATAGCTACCCAAGCATAATCAAGCGATGGAAATATAATCACAGCGCTGAATCCTCACACCCCATTGCGAACCCGAACCCGATTGATTGCCTTGAAGGGCGGAATCCTCACGCGTCGTCGAACCTGGCCTTGAGGGGGTGAAACCCTTGCGCTGCACCACCCTGTCCGTCCCTGTACCACCCCGTGCCATCTGTCCTTGCAGATGCATTGCGCCGTCTATAAGGATGCGGGTATTGTGTTCTCCTGGTACCATGCTGCGGGATCGGAAGTGAGAAGTGAAAATCAGACACACCTTCAGTCATGCATCAGTTGAAGGAGCTACTCGTGGCAGTCGTCTTACCTTTCAATGGTGACGACAGGCACAATGGTGAAATTTGAACATTAGGGAGTCGCGCATGTTTAAGTTAGACGGGCCTTATTGAATGCGCTTGCTGCGGGAGTCCAGCACACCCGCGGCAGCGAGTAACTGCACTGCAGCAGCAGGAGGGGTCATAATGGCTGGCATTAGCTGCGCACAGCGTGAATGGATGGAGTCCAGTCCGAAATACGGATGACAGTGACAGCAATGACTTGAATGGGGGCTAGTGTGTCTCAAGGCTGGGGGTTTTAGGGGATTCTATGGCGGAGGCGGAGGATGGCATTTGCAAGTGGAAGGTTACAGCCCAGAAAATTGCCCGACCCAGCTGAGCGTGCTGCCCGCTATACCAGGCACAGTGAGTGAGTTCCTAGAACGTGTATTCAATTAGACAATAGGACCTCGATAAAATGATGAAAAGAGCTCATCGGTGACGGTGCAAACGAGGTGGTTGACCTTAGGCACTTTGAGGACGGAAGAAATAGCGAGCGACTGTAGTAACTTTTCATGCGTGGATGTGTGTACATCTATTTGTGTCTGTTGTTACTCACCAAAAATTCTGACGTTTCACGGTTTCAGTGCATGCACGCGTCGATTTTCTTCATCTCTTTGCTCCCTCTTGTGCTTGATTCCTATCCTCCCTGGACACTGGATCGACATACTATCTGGCGCATCCCCCGTCGCCTTCTTGGCGCATGAGGATAAGTCGTACTTCCTCAACGTCGCGCAGCGCTTGGGCCAAAGGCCTGCACCATTCATCCCAATTCTGGATAACAACTCTGGAGTCTCGTTCAAGAAGGTACAACCTTTATGTATGGTGTTTGGGCTTGATTCAACTCATTCATTTATCATAGGATTCTCTCTGGGCGTTGGAGGATATCGAAGCTGTCTTCAACAGGATCCTCAGCGCGTGGCTATCCTTCAGGCCTCAGGGCCCAGTCGCAGTGCGTCATTTGATCAAAAAGGACGAGCCTATCAAGGAAATGTTGGATTATGTCGTGTCTGGTCTCATGGCGAAAGTATTGGAGCGCTACTACGGTGGCGACGACTACGGGGGGTAAGCCTGCGCCCGTCCCTTTACTTCCTGGTGCCCATATCTTACGAACCGGGAATGAGGTCAAGCTGACCCCACCAGTCTCACTGCCCGCCGCCGACCACAGGCTGGTGGCATGCAATCATTCTGTCGGAGTTTGTTGTACAAGGTACATCTTATATCGCTAATCCTCTTCGTCAAGTTTTTATCCCTCGTGCTGCCCAGAAGGTTGTCATCCGCCTGCTCAATAATCAGCCCAACCAAACTCTCCATTTATGGTGCTGCACGCTCCTTTGGACAACACCAACCAGATTTTCTCGCGGTTGATATCCGCTATAACGTTTCTTCTCGCCTCATCGATCTCACATTATTTGAGGACGCCAGCATGATGCGGTACCTCTCTATCTTCAGTTCCTTCCACCATCGATGGAGACCTACTCAAACTCGTACACCTGTCCAATGGCTTCAAAATTATTCCTGGTTTTAAGTCGCTGAAGGCAGGCGATGTCTGTCACGCTGAGGCACGAGTTGTCACCACCGTTTACAACGGCGACTCTGGCAAGACAGTCCGAGTCTCTGGGCGTGTCCTGTGTGACGGCATTCCAGTCATGGAGGTTCGGTCAGCATTCTTCTTCCGCAGTTGCTTCACAGACAACGAGAACACCTTTGAGATGATTGGTGAGCCTGTTTACACTGTGGAGCTTATCGCTGATGCTGATGTTGGTGTTCTGCTGTCGAAGAATTGGTTCGAGTGGGCTGACGAGAGTAAACCGCTGGCTGCTGGCACACGGCTCATTTTCCGTCTTCGCTCGCGAATCCTTCCATTTATCACGTACCTTCTACAAATGAGTCTATTCAAACATCTCCAGGGACTTCAACCCTATTCACATGGACCACCACTTTGTCGCCTTTGCCTCCTTGCCTGGTACCATTATGCATGGCATGTTCACCAGTGCCGCTACTAGACGGTATGTGAAGACATCCACTCAGAAATCCTCATCCATCTCGACCATTTACACGACCTCCATTGCTCTGTCGTACGCTCCTTCTCTTTCTCAAAAGATACTGACATCACACTCACCCCTTCGTTCTTAAGGTCTGCAAGCGCTCCCCGCCTCATCACCACATCCCTCGCCCTCCAATACCGCATCGAATTCGCCTCTGATGGACTCGTGAACGAGCAACCAGGAGTGCCCGCGTCTACCACCGCCGTGCGAATGGAGATCCTCCTCGAGCGACGTGCCGCCTGATGAGCCCTGCGCCCAAACTGACGATCTTTGGTATCCCTCGCTTGGGCACTGTCACACGTACGAGCTTGTTGGTTTATTTACTTGATCACTTTTGTTACTTGAGTACCACTTGAGGATATTGCGTGCGCTTGGAGTCACTTTGGGTTACTTGGAAATTCATTTTTACTTGGGAAGATTATATCTCAAGACATGTCAAGGACAAATTTGTATCAACTACACTAAAGCAACCTCAAATCACCGTCAAGCGGCATCAAGATTGATCAAGCCATTTCAAATGACCTCAATTAATTTCAAGAATATTTCCTGTTTTGCTGATGTGGTGCAGATGTAAACGCTGATGAGCAGCGTGTGCGGCAGCGTGCGGAATAGCGGACCAACGAGGCCGAGGGTCACCGGACCGGGGATGCCTAGGAGAGTAGAAGTCAGCGACCAAGAGTGTCGGGCGGAACTCCGAAAGCTCCGCCAGTCGGTCGGACCCGAAGCGCGGTCAAATAACGTACCAAGCGAGACAGTGCCTCATCGGATCACGAGTCGGAATTACGTCTACGGTCAGACGCCGCTTACAAGAAGAACAAGAGCATTGGATAGTAGGGTCGAGTCATAGCGGATGGGAAGCGGTCAGATGATCGGGACAGGTGACCAGAGGCCGGGGCAGTCTTTTGTGTCGAGTCAGGCGTCGGAAGCGAAGGGCGGAAAGGACAAGGCGTCGGAACGTCATTGGGCAAAGGAGGATCAGTCGGAGGATGCACTGGACGGCGAGGAAAGGCCTTGAAATGATGTACAGCGTCGTACGGGACCGTTTTAGCAGCGAGTATATAAAGGAGAGGATAGCATACGATAGAGGGAGGAAGAATAATCATCATTCCTAGTTCGACGGACGATTTACCTCAGACGACAGGTCTCTCTTCAGTACCTAAGAGCCACCATTCGTCCCCTCCCTCTTCTCTTTCATTCTCTTCTCGTTCTCTCTCTTATCAGCGGCGCATTCCGGACAGTGATCGAGTCAAGCGTGCAACTCCATCAGTTCCAGGAAGCTCAGGCAGCGTATCTAGCGTATCTTAGGCGGCAGCGGACTAGCAACAGTCCGACAGGTAGCGACAGCGACAGCGATAGCGACATAGCGACAGTCTAGGCAGTCTAGACTCCTTCCCAGGTTCTCAGGCGACATATACAGCGTTATTATTTAGTTTAGTATTCAGGCTAGGAGGCGTCCCGACTACTGCAAGACTTACTGACCTCCCAAATCCAACTCAAGCCACAAGTCGCACCCCCGACAGGCAGGATATCGATCGGACGCGTTTCCGATCCTCCGACTTTTCCGACAATCTTAGGTTATTGGGGGTTGGTCTCCATAGACGGCCTTACTTTCGATCCCTCTCCTCTCCCCATTGCTCTTTCAGTCTTTCTTAGGACTCTCTGGGCCACATAGGAGATCTTTGTGTCTTTTGGTTTTCCCTTCCTCTCGACACACACACCCTCTCTCGGTCCTCTCCCACTCTGCTTCAATCTCTACCACTATCTCCCTTCTCTTTGACTCTCCCCCGACGCGCTTGGCGACTTGTACGCTTATCAACGCCTGGGATAATGAAGGATCGACCCCATTGCATTGTTCATCATTCACATCAGGAAAACGTCCAAAATACTTACCGGGCTTATCCCGGCTTATTCCGGCTTAACTGGCTTAAAATAGCCTAGCTTAGCCTAGCTTAGAAACATTTACTGTTAAGCCACATTAAGCTCAGGTAAGCCCGTTAAGTATTTTGGACGTTTTCCTGATGCAGGACAGAAGAAAAGTTTGCTTCATGTCGAGGGACGGTCGAGGGAGCACGATTGTTGCTCGAGCATGGCGCATGTGTTGATTCAGAAAACAACAGGGGCGAGACACCGTTCCTTGTAGCGTTGGAAGGGGAGCATCACGAGATGGTAGAGTTTCTTTGGGGACTAAGTAGTAATTAGGCACAAACTACCATATTCATTGGTACGGTATTTCGTACTATAGGCTCTGCCTGTTGCCGTTATATAAAGGATCATGCTGTCTGCCGTGGAAATGTAAATGGTCTCCTACAACGATTTTTTCGGGCATTGGGGTACATGTGTTGATGTGTGGGTGAGGCCTGGATTTAAGCCAAGGTTGTCACAAGAGCTCTGGAGCTTTGGTTCTTTATCTAGTTGCGCAAACTTGAAAAGCTCGCATTTGAAATCACGTGACTTGCGTTCTTGCGACGCTCGGGCTGCCTGGAAAACCTGTGGCGTTCGACTCATTTGCGGACTTAAATCCGTTTACTATGAAGATGCTCGACGCGTACAGGCTATCGCTACAAATCTGGCGGCTTCCTTGCTGTAAGAACATCAACCCCCGTTTCCGTGATCCTGAAAACCGATCAGTCGAGGTGGGGGTGTTCTGGATATGTGGCACGCTTACAACAACGTTTCTTCAAACTGAGCGCTTCTCTTCCCATCAACGGTGGTCGCTGTCCAGTTATCGGGCCAATGAACTTCATTCCAATTCCCCCCAAGATTTATCATCTACAGCGGCATGTCAGCTTATATCCGTGTCTGCTATAGCGTCACTTCAAGTCTCTTACGGGCTCAATTGTGAAGCACTGCGTAGTTGATTCATCAACCACGGTTTTTCGATGCTAATTAGCCACGCACCATCCCAGGTTTCATGGTTCCGACTGCCTTATTCTTGGCGTAATGCGGCACGTTCGGGGCAGAATCGTGGAACAAATCATTAATTCCGTGTCCTGTGTATGTTCTGACAGACGAGCAGCCGTTTGCCCGAGCAATAGGTTCACTGGAAATTGACATGTCAGCTTGGGAGCCCGCATGGATTCCCAATCCTGCATCTCACATGACCTTCCCAATATCTCGAATTAGCGCACCAGGCTTGCAAACTTTGATCGATTCGTCGAGACATTTCCTCGCGGTTCGGATAAGCCGCTTCGAGTCCTCGTCTATTCGTCCCACAGGGTATGTTTCATTCAAGTCGCCGTGGTAGCCTGGTATTTCCAATATATTATTCCGTGTTGAGAAACGACAAATAATATCTCACCATCATAGTACAATGTCACGTCTTGTGGGGAATATGAAGAACGGAACCTCCATGCGAGTAGTCAGACGTACCGATGTTAATGATGTCGCCTTCCTGCAGCTTCCTCTGGTCTGGAATTCCATGACAAATTACCTCGTTGATCGAACTGCGATTGAAAATCAGATCCGGAGATTCCAACCTCCAGTGGTCGAAAAGTTACTCACGTACAAACCGATTTGGGGTAGCGTCGATAATTCAAGGTTGACGGATATGCGTTGCGCTCAATGCAGGCTTGGTGTACGACAGCATCTATCTCATCTGTCGTGATCCCGGGGCGAATGTGCGACGCTGCGGTGTCGAGAACTTCGCGAGCTAGCTGCGAGATGAGCGGTATCAGGTCAGCGTCATGACTACAAAGTGGCATGCACCTACCCTGCAAACGGTTCTCATCTTTTCCTGTTCCTCTGGACTCAATATCCGAGGAGGCTGGCCAGCACGCCTCATCTCTGAAATAGGAATCCCTGGAAAAGTACTTTGTTCAGCCGAGACGTCAGCCGAGGAAGAAGAATAGCTGAAGAACCATCTTCGGCGTAATCAGGCCGCGGTATATGGTCGGGTACAACTCTTTGGGGCGAAAGAGGATATACAGGGCGCACAAGGCCTGAGAAGCTAAAATTGGGGAATGGGTTGAATGTTCCGTCTGCAGGGAAGGTAAGACGGTGGTCGCGGTCGTTGTATGAAGACACACCGTTTACAATAGAGCCATCTGACGACGTTTGACGTGGTGTGGCGATATCATGAACGACTTTGTGCGTTTTCTGGAATTCGGAATAAGCAAGCGCTGTTGCACGAATCTACTGTGCACACTGTGCACACTGACCCCTTTGGAAACTCTAGTGAGCTCCTGGAATAGAAAGGGACGAAAGGACTCACATCCAGCCTTAAAGCATTCCTGGCCACAGAAAAATGAACCTTTTATTCCAAGTCTGTCGTAGTGTGAGATGAGATAGACCTCCGGGTGTTGCCGCGGCAATCAAAGCTCACTTGTGACAGGTGGGACACTCAAGGCGGGACGGAGGATGGCCATTAAGACATCTTGCGCTTTGACAGAGGACCTCGGTTGCACTCACTACCATCACGCGAATAGAAAAGGTAGCGTGCTGGTGTGCGTATATGCGCCCGCTCAACTCGAATCTGACTCGACTAATTTTGAGCGCTGCCGGCGCTCGGCCCAGTCACGTCTCACCAGCCCAGACCCAGTTCTGTAACCTGTAACCGGATATACCCGGATCAAGTGAGGATTCAATTGCAAGTTCGCAATGATCCTAGACGACTCGGAGGGGATGAAGAGTTCCTCCAGACCGCCTTTTCGAACCTGAAAGATATCGAGATCCTGCTGGTGAGGCCAAACAGCGATTTATTGATCATGCAATCGTCCTTGGGGTAGCACTAATTCCGCAGCACGTATACCAAGGCGTATACACAATATAAGGAGTACTTTGCCCCTTCCCCCTTCGCAGCCAATTTTGTCTTCACATGTGATGAGGGGCAGCAACGATAATCTCAACGGTATGTCTAATAACTGTCTTTAAAAAAACGTTACCCAGTGCAATGATCGTCAATATCCGCTATGCAAGATTTCTTTTTCATGGGTGTTGGGTCTCTCTCCTAATCACTTCAATGTGAGACGGATCTTGCAACTATCACCTCCGTCATTCTGCGTACACCGACCTCAAAGCAGGGCTGATGACAAGATGAGTTGGAGGAAGATTTTATTATGCTTAAGATTCCATCTATTGAAGACCGGTATACTACCTTGTACCATGCCCGTCTCGTCATGCATACGCAGCTTGTGCGGACTTCTCTGATGCCAAAAGCGGATGCTCGCCTTTGACAAATGCCCTTGTACATTGTGCCATTGTCACCGACCTGGAGGTCCAGCATAAACCATAGTGAGATTCAGAAGTGGGATGAAGAGGGAGGTAAGACGTACGCTCGTGATATAGGGTCCGTTTGGTAGAAGTTTGCGATTGGCTTGAGGAATGGCGCACCACTCACCGTCGCGGACGCGGTATGCGCTGCCAGTACCTTGATCCCCGCAAGCGCAATATCCGTCGACGTAGGTTCCAAGGTGTCGTATCGGACGAGCGAGGGCGAAAGCTCCCACATGCGATCCCGGAGAGCAAGAACATCATCATATGGTAGTGCGTAGCCCATGATCTCCGACAGTGCGCTGTGCATGCTTTCAATGAAACTCTAAGGTGCCAACGGCAGGGTGGTCACGCACCGAATTATTTTCCAGTCTTCCCGGGCGGCACCTGGAGGAGGTACAGCGGCCCGCCCAAGTTGTGAACGGCCCTCCGTATTCACCCATGTTGACGACTTCTCGGTGTATGCAGAACCGGGGAGGCACACGTCCGCCAGCTGTGCACCCAAGTCTCCGTGATGACCCTGGTAGACAACGAATGCATCTCTTGGGATAGACGCGGGGTCAATGTCATCAGCATTGAGAAGATAGATGAACTTGGGTTTCGTTGCAGCGGCCTTCTTAGACGGAACGAAGCCGATGTCGTACGCTGCAGCGCGTGAGGCGGCCTTGAACGGCCAGTAAGTACGGAAGACAATGAAGGTCAAAAGGCATACCCGTTGAAGAACAGCAAAGCCATTCCATTCAGGTGTGACCAACTTGCTCTTATTCTTCTCCACAAACTTCGCCAGGGCGTGATAAACTGCAGGTCCGTCCGCATGTTCCCCGACAGCACTTCCGACAATGATCAAGGGGCATTTAGCAGCGGCAAACTTCTTAGCAAACTCGCCCTTGCCCGCAATGAAGTCCGCCAATGCCTTGGTGTCCTGTCCTAAGTAGTCGTACCCGTACGTCGTGTCCACACGTTCGCCGATCAGGCCGACCTCGAGGCCGGTGTGTATCCACGATTTGCGGATGCGCGAGTTGAGTACGGCTGCTTCGTGCCGCGGATTTGTGCCAACAAGTAATATGACGTCTGCCTGTTCAACCCTTGGGATCGTTGCATTGAAGAGATAATTCGACCGAACATCGACACCAGCGATTGGAGAGGCAGAACCGCTTGCTTGATCTAGCGCGGTATTGTCCGAACCGAGCCTGTTAACGAAATCCTTCAACGCAACCAGGGATTCTGTATCTGCAAAGTGGCCAGCTACTGCCTGAATTTCATCGCCCTTCGCGCCAGACTTGACAAGCCCAGCAGCAATAGCCGCGAGAGCATCCTCCCACGAAGCGGCAACAAATCGATCACCTTGCTTGACAAGGGGCGCTGTGAGGCGTTGGAACCTTAGCCCATCATATGCGTAACGGGTTTTGTCCGAGATCCACTCTTCGTTTACATCATCGTTTGTACGGGGTTGGATACGCATTACTTGTACACCACGAGAATCGACGCGGATGCTAGACCCCACAGCATCCAGCACGTCAATTGACTCGGTATTTTTAAGCTCCCATGGCCGCGCGTGGAACGCATATGGCTTGCTCGTTAAAGCTCCAACAGGGCACAAATCAACGATGTTGCCTGAGAGTTCGGAGTTCATGGTCTTCTCCACGTACATGCCAATTTGCATATCGTTTCCACGGCCCGTTGTACCGAGCTCTTCGACGCCAGCAACCTCATTCGCGAATCGAACGCAGCGCGTACATTGAATACACCGATTCATGGACGTCTTGACGAGAGGCCCGAGGTCTTTGTCCTCGACAGCGCGCTTGCCGGTAATCTCGTGGAATCGCGTCCGGTCTGAGCCGTATCTCATGGACTGATCCTGAAGGTCACATTCACCACCTTGATCACAAATTGGACAGTCGAGAGGATGGTTGGCAAGGAGGAATTCCATGACGCCCTCTCTTGGGAACAAGATAATAGCCGTCAGGGAACATGCGGAAATTCGAGTGGAGGCACACCTACCTTGCTTCGTGGACTAAAGGCGTGTTCGTAAAAACCTTCGAGCCGGGCATCGCGGGCATCGCACTGTCGGCCAAAAATGACAAGAGGAACCAACTAAAAGGAATTGAAATACCACGATGCCACTGGTTTGGGTGAGCGTTCCACCTCGACCAAACACATTCTAGGGTAGGTGAGAAATTCGCTAATTAAAGAAATACAACACACGTCTGTGCTCACCGACAGTTGCCCGCGATTGCAAGTCGGTCATGATAGCAGAAACTGAACGGGATGTAAGTTGTAAATTTGCTGAGCGATAGCATGGTCAGGAATATATGCACCGTGGAATGGCCGCACCAGCAGCTTCACACGCCTGGATCAATGCAGAGCCTATATAAAGAGCCAAAAATTGGAGTCGGCACATGCTGCTGTACGGGTGTCGCACCTTGAGGAACAGAAACCTCTTTGCCATCGACTGTAAGCGTGATATCTGCCTTGCGCGTTGAAGTTGAAGAAAACGATCGACGGCCTTTCGTGGCAAACATGGAGACAATCAGTCCAGAATCAAAATTTCAAAACGCAAATCAAAATACGGTTATTCTGACAGTCTGAGCAGGCTACGCGGGACAGCCAGCCACCCGATGCTGGTCTTGATGCAGCGGATACCAGTCTGAGCATTCTCTAAATCGATAAAAGGAGAGCAAAAACAAAACAAGGATGTCGAGGGTGGCTTACACCCTTAGCAGGGGATCGCGCTGAGCACTGCAGTTGTCGTCAACGTCGAGCACGATGACGATGAGCGGCTTTCGAGTGGACGACAACCGAGGTCCGAAACAGTATTGTAGCGGAGATTGAATAGTCCACGAGAGCATTGCCGAACCAATCAGAGAATTTGCAACTCATGAGGCCGGATCAGCACGTGACGTAGCGGCTGAGAAAAAATACGTGGAACGCACAGCCAATCAATCAGACAGCGGATAACTTACAAGCGTCCAACATGGACATTCTACACACCCAACTCGCTGCAATTCAACACAGACTTGCATTTGTTCAAACGGATCCAATCGATTGGAGATTTTATGTCCTTATTTTCTCATGGGGCATCTGCATCTTCGAATCTTACCTACTGTACGCCCATATCCCTATCACAGCCACAGACTCTTACGCTCACGCTCGCAAAACCCGCCCCTTCTGCCGTGCAGCTTGCGGCAGTACCCGCTTTACTCGAAGCTCACCCCTCCCGCGGTTCTTGCCGATCACTTTACACCCCAGGTATTCGAAAAATCCCAGATATATGGCAAACACAAGGCCAAGTTTTCAATCGTCTCCGGGCTGTATAAGCAGTTCATCGATACTCTTCAACTTGCCTCGTGCTTGTACTATCCCTGGGCATGGAAAGCTTCTGGTCAACTTCTGGGGCTAGCGGGGTATGGCTCAGAGTATCTGGTATGTCTGCAAGAGTTTGCTCCTCGGGCCGCTGTTGATCCCATTCCTTTAGATATCTCAATCGGTTCTCTTTGTTTTTCTCTTGACACTTATCACCAACCTTTCGACCTTGCCTCTTGGCCTATATCAGACTTTTGTCCTCGAGGAGCAGCATGGCTTTAATAAGATGACCCTCTCCCTCTACTTTGCAGACATGCTGAAAGGCTGGGTTCTTGGCGTAGTACTCGGCACTCCCCTTCTTTCCGCGTTTCTTTATATCTTTGAGTGGGCTGGCGACCGCTTCGTACCTTGGGTCATGATGTTCTTGTTGGTATCCCCAGTTCTTCATATCTTCCTTTTCGCTTACGTATTTTCAGGCTTGCCTTCCAGATTTCGATGGTTATCCTCTACCCAACAGTAATCCAACCTCTCTTCAACAAGCTTTCGCCTCTCCCAGAAGGAGAGCTCCGGACTCGTGTCGAGAAGCTCGCGTCTAGACTGAAGTTTCCTCTTAAACACCTCTACGAGATCGACGGTTCGAAGCGTAGCTCGCATTCTAATGCGTACTTCTTCGGACTTCCCTGGGTAAGTATGTCAATCAACCTCGTTTCTCTAGCTCAATCTTTGGCAGAGCAAACACATTGTCATCTTTGACACCTTGATCAAACAATCCCAGCCCGAGGAAGTTGAAGCTGTCCTCGCCCATGAACTGGGTCACTGGTACCACCTCCATCCGACAAAACTTCTCTTGGTTTCTCAGCTTCACCTATTTACCATCCTTGCACTCTTCCCGGCTTTCCTCAACGCTCCTCCGCTCCTTCGTTCGTTTGGCTTCTCAGACTCCGTTGCTGCGCGCCCACCCCCGATCATCGCGTTCTTCCTTTATCAGGTATGACCACTTCCTTGACTCCCTGAAAGAAACATTCCTGACTCATGCACGGATGTCTAGATGTTACTGACGCCGCTTGAAGCCGTCGTCGGGATGGCCTTGAATGCCGTCTCGCGCCGTTTCGAGTACCAGGCAGACCGTTTTGCCTGCGAATTGTCTGTGATCATTGACTCAGACTCTGCGTCGGATAAGGAGAAAGAAGCAATGAAAGATATGGGTACCCGTCTCGGGCGCGCACTCGTCAGCTTGCACGCAGAGAACCTCTCGACCGTCTGGGTCGACTGGCTGTACTCCGCGTATCATCACAGCCACCCCACATTGACGGAGCGGCTTAAGGTGCTAGGGGAGTATGGGAGCGAGGGACTTGGAAAGACCGAATCGAAGAAGGAACAATAGAAAATTGGCAAGTTTTTTTTTTTTGGATACAATCGCCTCTTGCTATCGTACATTTCACCTTCTTTACACGCCTACTAGAGGTCTTTGAACACGTACGTACCACGGCGAGATTGCCACCTACTTAGTTCGTATTTATTAGTTTCTCCCCGCCCGCAAGAGCCTTCGCAGCACGCCGCTTCTCAGCCCACTCTCGTGCCTTTGCGCGCCGAGCCTCCTGTACAGCGCGCAATGTAATTTCTTCTGATTGCGCTTCTTGTGTGGCCTGCCCGCCTTCCGCAGCTCCTTCTAGCACCTGCGTGTGCTCGGTGATGTCGTCACTACTGCCGTCAACCACGTCACCACCACCACCACCACCACCGTCGTCGTCGTCGTCGTCGTCGTCTTCTTCGCTCCCACTCCCATACCCCGTAAGCCCTCCAAGCGCGCCCGCACTCTGGGCCTTCTCCTGCTTCAACACCGCACGGTTCGCTTCCGCCTGCGCGAGCGCCCACGCATGGCTCCAGCGTCCGCGTAGAAATGCAAAGCGCACATCGGCACCATGATGCGCGAGGATGCGCGCGCGGAGCTGCGCATCATTAGCAGCGCGTACTGTATGCGTAGCCGTGCGACGCATAAGCTCCATCTGCTGCTCATCTGGCTATATATACAAAGAACACACGCGAGTGAGTGAGTAAATGAGAGGAGAGACTGACATAGTAAGATTTATTTACTTACCTCTTCGTCGCTACCACCCCATGGGTATGCATCTGCATTTATGCCTCCGTGTCCGTTGGTCGCCTCGTCGTCGGGGTCGGGGGAAAGAGCGCGTAGGCGGGCGGTGCGGAGAGCGTCGAGGTGACGAAGGCGTTTTGTGCGGTGTAAATCGGCGGTTTCTTCGGGTGTGAGGAAAAAGGTGTCTTCTGCATCTGAGGAGAGGTCGGACCACCCGCACCCGCCTGGTGAGTCAGGTCTGCTGCTGAAGGGTTCATCGTCATCGTCGCCGTTGCCGTCGTTGGAGGTGGTGGCGTTGCTCGCGAAGGGCGGGAGCGCATCTAAGAGGAGGCGTGCATCGTATCTGTGTCATTATCATTACAGTGAGCGTTGAGCGATGAGGAGTTTCTCACTCAAAAAGAGACGATGGGGGAGGGGGGAGGACAAAATACGAGAATTCGTGAGCCGTACCATCAAACAACACGTAGCACCGAGTAGGATTCAATACATTACCCCGCAGAATAAGCAGTAATATGCACGCCAAGATATTACATACCTGTCTACCCACATATTGCCGGGGCACCCCTCGGCGTCGCGGTTGCAGTTGCTGCTGCTCTCCCACTTTATCAAGCCTTCGCCGATACGGGAGCCTCCCCGCCCATCAACATTGATGCCAACTTCCAATGAGTCTGCTGAACGTGCTGCTTGTGGTCCTCGGATGATGTCTGCTTCGTGCGCGATGATGAATAGGCTATGATCCGGGCGAGTGGACAACGAGGAAGAAGAGGCCTGTGCTGCAAGGTCATATTGGTTGCCGTGGGTGTCGGACCGTTGTCGATATTTGCGTTTGCGGTGGGACATAGCAGTGGTATGAATGTTGTTGGAATGTGTTGTTGAAATTGACACTCGCATTTGGGTCGGCTCAAAGCAGCCAACTGGCCTGTGCACGCGCTGTGGCTCATTGAGGAGAACCTTGCTTCACGCAATTGCCCATTTTGCATATCAGAACGGCGCAAGAAGTCACGAACTATCTATCTATCCACCCATCCGCAAACACTCAATGTCTCTCATGTATTACGAAGTCTAGCAAACGAGGGGAAGTGGATATGATAGCGTGAAATTATCTCCCAACGCACACAATGCAGAACCAAGGCCCAACTCGAGCCCAATAACGAGCGTGAAGATAAAACGACATCTTAGATATATGGCGGACCCAGCGCTGGGAGGTGACAACATCAAAAGTTAGTTGGATTACGGATATTCTTTATAGAGACATACCTTTCCGGAAGACGCCAAGCGTGAATTCAACTACGAGTAACAGCACACCACCACCAGGCGCGAGTCTCAAAACTTTGGGCACGAAACCCTTGTACAGCGCAGCTGGGCCTTCTTCGCGGAAAATGGTTATAAGTCTGCGCAATCCAGGAATGAGATCACCACGACGCCAAGATATTTGATTACGGAATGAAAGCATACGCAGGGTATGTCCAATTGTATTTCGGGGTAACACCGGGTAAACTCTCCGCACCCTGAATGCGAGACTTGACGACCTGTACAACAGTGGGTGAGTCTGGACTGCCGCTATTCGTTCAAAGACGATCCGCTGACATCAAATCTAGTAATGGAGCATGGATGTTAGCAATTCCTTGCGGATTGTGAATAATGTCCGAGACGTACGGGGTATTAAGAACCGTTCCTACAAAGCCTCCAATAGATCCTGATACGAAATTATTCAAGAGTTGTCCTTGCGCTGTCTAAGGATCATTTAGTTTTTGTCTGTATACCACCAGACACGGTAAGCAGCAGACCTCCGCCTTTGGGAGCATCGTCTTGACTTGGAAAATGGATCCGAAGTAACCTCCGTTCCACCACAAGTGCCTGTGGTAGCATCGAACAGTGTCGGTGGAGCCCCGCAGTAGGCATGATAGGTTCACGTACCGCCAAAATGTTGCTTCCATGCCCGCATATAATCCTAGGATGCCGTCCTTGCGAACGATTTGTCGCACGACGTCAAGGGGACCGCTGTAGGTACTCGCCAGGGACTTATCTTGTAGCCTACAATGACCAGTCTGTGAAAAAAAGCGAGGAGAAACAAGAACGAAGGGGCATACTTGATTTTGACAAGCTCGAACGGCACAACGACGAAACTCTCGGTAGCCCCTGCACTACAGCCGGTAATGATAGAAAGCTGCCTTGTCATTTCGGGCTCGCCAGTCAGATTCCTGAACGTTTTCCCCCAGAAATCATTCGCTGCGCTGAGTCGAGTTCGTTACGTTAGGTTGCAGCACGGGTCGGTGAAGGAAACGCACAATTTTGTAGCGCGTTTGGGTGCTTCGAGAAGTAAAGGAGGGACGAGACCTTTTAAAAGCAAAGTTTGGTCAAACGAACCACAGTGAAACGTATCCCCTCCTACCGCGGTAAAGACGACCAAATCTATAAAAGTGAACACCTCATTTAGTTTCCCATTAGGTGCGACGATGCAGAGACGCACCCTTCTTCGCGGATGATAGATCGGAAGGACCCGAGAAGACCAGTAGACGTCTTGCCACGTTCCAACTGCATGCGAGTTTTGACCTACGACATCGCGTTCGCCACTGAATGAGACGCACGCGACCCAAAAAAAGGGGAAAGGAGAAGTACTGACGACATCTAGAACACATACGAGCACGCATATACGAGGCCAACGATGGCACGTTTAGCGATGACTATGGAGGTGGAAGTTACAAGGGTGCTGGCGCACCCAGAGGATAGAAAGTCAGGATCTCCGAGACACCTGCGATGGCGCCCGCGGTGAAGGTAACATAGAACGGCAGAGCTAGAATGCAAAAGAGGTGGGTCAGCGGATTGAAACGGCGAATTGGGAAGTAATGAAAGTACGTTTTCTACGGTCTACAGTAGAGGACATGATGGTGGTTGAGAGGAGCAGGTCCGAGTACAACGTCGGGCGCGGATTTTACAACAGGCACAACCATGACATCTGTCCACATGTAAGCGAGATCATCTATGCATGGATATCTATCTAGCAAGTAGCTTTTACAACAAAGTGGGTAGCCATTTAATTCACCACCGCTCTATGTCGAACTTCCCATGAAGCCGCTGGTTAATCTCGAGGTAGCGAGGCTCATTCTCTGGCGTCAAATACCCATGGCGGACCAAAAAGTCGATTAGGACTTGTAGTATCTATACAGTAAGCGTGATGCTTATAGGAGAAATTTGGACATACCGAGCGCGCAATTTGGCTTGAATTCTCCCGCGTGCATACGAGACACAACCTCATCGATCGACATAAGCTGTCCGCACCGTCATACTTTGCTCAACTCACAGACCAAAAGAGAAAAACTTGAACACGAAGAAATAATGACAGACCTTGAAGGACTCGACTTCACCATCCATCGGCGCAAGACGCGCCTCGCCTGGTTCGACACGCATATCATACACGAACTGGACCTCGGGTTGCAACCACCCAGCGTCGGTCTGGCGGTAATAACTCACAGCGCCCACTGAGCGCGCTTTCTTCCGGACAAGGTGAGGATCTAGGCTTGCCTCCTCTGCGGCCTCTTTAGCGAGCGTGTCGAATGCAGTCGACCCACCAGCGATGCCGCCCGCGACCGAGTTGTCAAGCATACCGGGATAACTTTACACACGCACGCACGCGAGGAGGATGAAAGAAAATAATAATAAAAAGAGTAAGGGCAAACGATAAGCCCACATCAGGGCGCACGTGAGAAGATGCGGAACAGAGAGAGGAAAACGGGACAGTGTGTGGGAAAGAGACATGGTACACGCACGTCGGTTTTGTTGCGGCTCGCCGCGGGACCCATACCTGCATAGGAATCTCGCCATCCGCATCTCCTCCTTTCTGTTCGTATATGGTCATGTGTACGCCATGCGTAACGACGCCAAAGAGCGCGCACGCAGAGCGCTCCATCGAAAACACGTACGCGCCATAGCCCGACGATTCCGAAACCGACATCGGCCCGGACGCAGAATCGGAAGTGAGCACGGGCACCTCGAGCAGAGTGAGAGGGTCACGACCATCTGTGCGCAGCGCACCTCCTGGGGCGAGGTACACGTCGTACCACTCAGAACGCCAACGCGAGCCACCGATCACTCCTGCAAACGCTCCATTTCCTTTGTTAGCATTTGCGCGCCAGCGGTCGAGTGTCTCTGCAAGTGCTTGCGTGCGGGCTGCGGGCGACCCGGAGGCGAGAACAGGCGCAAAAGCGATGTATGGCGGAGACGGTGCGTCGTTTGTACTGCCAGATGAGTTGGTGGGGATGTCCCATGCGAGTGGGTGACCATTGGCGCTGCGCCAGGCGTTATCGGCGCGGAGGGCAGCGACGACTGGTAGACGGAGGAGGCCTAGGGGAGGGCGAGACTTTGGTGTGAGGAGGAACGGCACGAGGGGTTCAGGTGAGAGATGAGGGCGGAAGTTGTCGCAGACGTTGAGCACGCTTATAAGGCTTTTTTGTGAGGTCATGGTTTCAGTACGTTCAGTGATACGAATCGACTTGTGGATCGACAACACTGTATCAACATCGGGAGCCACGTGATTATCGATTATCAACCCATCGGAGTTGCTGGGTTTGAAGCAGTTTATCATATATACGACTGAGAGAAATAATTTCATTCCTTGATTCTTCCACGATCAAAAACGCCAGTGATGAGAACTGTAGTGCAAGGCGATGAGTGCGACCCTCCTCCGGGATGGGATGTGCGGTGACATCGCCCGTTCGGCACACCCCTACCTTGTTATATCAAAAGGAACGGGCTTCATACCTCTGATGGCGTCACGAATTTTGGTCGTGGAATAATTGCAAGCGGTATGTGCTTCCTTCCTCTGTCATAACAAGACACACGTTCTCCATCCCCAATAATCCAGTTTACATATCTAAAATGTCACTACTACATGCTGCAGAACATTTTTAGGTTGTTGCAATTATAAAGCTCCAGAATCTCCAGCTCCGAAAGCACGAACAATTACCAGTGCAGTTTGTGTGTGGGGCACTGGTAACCACTTGGATTCTTGAACAAAAACTCTTGGTGATAGTCCTCAGCATCATACCAGGGTCCTGCTGCTTCAAGAGTAGTAATGATCTTCTCTTCTTTAGGAGAAAAGTGTTTCTCCTGCACTTCCTGTGTCACACGACGAGCAATCGCCTCTTGTTCTGGGGTATGGAAGAATATAGCGGAACGATATTCTGAATAGGTAGGAATGCGTCAACAGTGGTACTATGACAGAGTATGGAACGCACGGGTGCCGCGATCCGCGCCTTGGGAGTTGAGGGTTGTAGGATCATGTGTTCGATAGAAATACTCTACGAGTAATGCGCGTCAGAGTATGTTGATGGCTGGACGAGATAGTCTGACGGACCAACGAGCTCATCATATGTCACCTGGCTTGGGTCGAACTCAATCCGGAGTGCCTCGGCATGGTTGGTGCTTCCAGAGCAGACCTGACGATAATTCGGGTCTGTAGCATCTGGATACCCGCCAGTGTATCCAACAGAGGTTTTGAGGATGCCCTTATTATCCTTGATAGGCCACTCCTTTAGAAAGATGTGTTCGACGCCCCAAAAGCAGCCAGCAGCGAAAGTGGCTACTTGGGAGGGTGGAATGGAAGTGGACATGGTACGTTTGTTCTGAGGGGCGTATGGTTTACCCTTTATGAGGGAAAGAGGGGATGAGACAAGACGAGAGAAGAGAGACATGATTTGGCTGGGCGTTTGGCGAGCATGATGAGAAAGCAAAGCGGTGACCCTGTGAATCGGTCAGATGACCCAACATCTCCAGCCCGGCGCGGTCAAGTGCGCAACTGAGACAGCATGCCAAAGTCAATGGCCTCCTCAGATCCTCTATCCTCTCCCTCTCCCTCTCCCCCTCCCGCTACCAGGTCCAGACTCTCTAACAAGTCTGCCGCCCAACAACTAGATACAAGCTCAGAACTATCAGAATTAACTGACGAGGACGTTGACGCTGACAAGGCCACCCCTCCATCCGAAGAAGAAGATGACGACGATGGTCTCGATGACGCCAAAGGCGACACTCTGGCCACCCGCCCAACTCCCAAGGCGTCTCGACGCACTGTACACGAACATTGGACCTATAAGAGAAAGCGTCGTAAGGACGCCGAGCAGGTCCGTGATATAGAAGAAGACGACCCAGAGGACGAGGAAGGAGAAGAGGAGGAGGAGGAGGAAGAAGAAGAAGAGCCAGTTATGCAACCCCACCCTATGGAGGAGGAAGAGGATGAAGAAGAGCAATCGGGCATTCGACGCCCCGTCAATGTCGTCCGTGCCCCACGGTACCGTGATGTTCATGAAGATGATGTGGACGACGACGAAGAGAGAGACGAAGATGACGAAGATGACGACGTTACCCCTCGTCGCCGCCGGCGCGTCGCACGCGCTGAATCCCTCAGCGACAGCGGCGCGGATGATGACGGTGAATCAGAGGCTGGGCAGGACCCTGAGGACGACGTGCTTCCCCAGCCTGCTGCAGCTGCAGCTACTGCCAAAGAGGCAACGCCCGATCTCACCGAAGACGAGGACGACCTAGCAGCTCAGGCCGCCGAAGCCGACGACGTCGAAAGCGAGAATGACACCGCCTCGGAAGAAGACGATCCGGAGGCCGCCATGGATGTCGATGAGGATGTACCTGAAACCTCAGTTCCCACCGTCAATGGTGCACCCACACTCACCGCTACTGCCGCCGCCCCTCCCGTTCCCCCAGTTGTGGCTTCGATAATGGGTGCGGCTGTTATAGACGATGCGGCCTCTCAGAGTGCCTCCCCTTCCCCTTCCCCTGCTCCAGAGGACGCTCCGGACGGCGATGCTCCGGAACCCGATGACATTGAGGCGGATGCCGAGGTGGAAGATGAGGCAGCCGACGCAGAGACGGAGGCTGATTTACAACACGAGCACCGTGCCGAGGCTCTTGACACACTTGCCACCATCGAACTCAAGTTTGCACTCTTACGCGAACGCGTCTATGTCGAGAAGATGGAGGCGCTCGCGTGGGAGGAGGCTCTTGTTAAGAATGGTATGTTGCATTCACGCCAAGTATCGCGTTCCTATGCTGAGCCTCCCCTTGTATTCGTTTAGGATCACACCCGGAGTTGTTGCATTTGCATTCCGAGTTATCCAGGAGGCGCGATAAGCGCATCGAACTTGCCGCACGTCGGAGGAGTTATGAGATGGCAAATATTCTCAAGCGGAGACGCGCTGAGGAGAGTGCTGTTTGGAGTTGGTGGATGGTGCGTTTCCTCCCATACAAATCTATGAATATATTTTGATAATGCTATGCAGCTTGCACGCGACGAATTACAGACTACCATGGTTGCAGAGACGAATCGAAAGCGCAGGAAGCTCGAGCGCGACCGTCGCGCTACGGAAAGACCACAACCAGGTGCGTTCATACAAGCCAGCCTTCCGACATTAGCATTACTGACATTTGAGTAGCATTCCGCCTTCCCCACTTTCCGCACGAGCATTTCCAGCACGAGATTCTCATTCCACCAACGCTCCATGAGATCATCAACAGTAAAAGTCAACGTAGCACGTCGTCCTCTAGGCGCCGCGGGAAAGATTTGCAGGCGCCTCTACGCGCGTACCCCTCCTTTTCTTCACTATCTTCTCGTGAAATCACGGAAGATCTCGACTATCTCCTCAATCATAGATGGCCGCCAGAGCCCCCACCATCACGGTACGATTCGTTCGGACCAGCGCCTCCCGCAATGGGAGTCGTACTCGATATGTCCCCGTATGGGCGTCCCCCAGCGCCGGCGCCAGCACCTCCGCCCAGACGTCGGTATCCCCCCGGTCCCTCGGGCCTACAGCACGAACTGGACCATGGTTCAGGGCCCTTCAGTCGACCGCTAACTCCGCACGGAGCAAAGGTTAACGGCTGGGCGCCAGTCTCAGGAACCTCGCGCCCCAACGAACCGATGTTCGAGCGAGATGAACGCGAGAGAGAGGAAATTGAGCTGAGGGAGCGGGAAATGGAGTACACATTACACAAGCAGCAGCAGCAGCAGCAGCAGATGCATTATATAATTCAACAACCCCAGCAACAGCAACATACGCCGACTCGCTCGCTGCCACATACTCGCTCGGATCCCCATATTGGTCCAGGGCAAGGCCCGCAATTGCCGCCTCCGCAGACATACAATTCACCGAGTGGGCACCACCACCATCATGTGCACCACCACCACGTGCATCATCATCACCACAATTCCAGCTCTGCACCACCGCCCTCTCTACCACATCAACCTCCGATTTCGCCTCTACATTCCTACGATGGCCCACGCCACGCATCATCGCGTGACCTCGAGCCGCCACCGCGTGTATCGGCGCCGGAGATAATCAATCTTCCGTCTGCGCCCAACGCACCAATCCCACCACGACAATGGGAGCGCGAGCGCGAACCGCCTTCACCGCGTCATCGTGACCGCGAAAGGGATCGAGAACGGGAACGGGAACGGGAACGGGAACGGGAACGAGATCAGCGAGACAGGGACAGGGACAACAGGGATCGTGGTAGGCCAGCGTCCGGCCCGCCCCCCGCTGGTCCCCACGAGCGGATAATGACGCCCTTCAGCGCAACACTGGCACCATCTGTACCGCCGCGCCCATCCCGTGGATCATTCAGTGAATCTGTCCAACCGCCCTCACAGCCTCCGCCGCCGCCGCACACTCCCCAGCAGGGCGGAGGAGGAGGAACACCGCATGGCTCGCCTGTACGCTCGCGCGCTCTACCAGGTCGTATTGTCTCACCTACACCACCATCCGTACCACCGCATTCCCATTCCCAGCCCAGTACACCACAACTATTACTTGCTACGCAGCACCCGATGCAGGGACAGGGACAGGGTTCTACGATGTCGCCGCCGAGGGCCTCGCGTATACCCAATACAGTACCAGCGAGCCCGAGCGCGAAACCGATGGATGGGGAACGCGATCGCGATCGTATAGTCCTACCACTCCCTCCGCCCCCTCCGCCTCTGCCTACTTCGGGACCTGGAATGCCACAACCTGCACCTGCACCCACGCTACCACCGACTTCTCATGCGCCACATGCTCCTCATCGGCTCCCGTTACCTCTGAATCCTCCAACGCTGCCATCACCGCCCGCGCAAGGGCAGGGAACTGGACCATCGCAGCCTCCTCCGAGCATACCGGTTGTCGCTGGTGAAGGTGCGTAAATAGTTGGGAGGTGCATGGAGAGCAGATCTCCTTTCCCAGTGCTCGTCGGTGTTTCATCTTCAAATTTTCCCCCTTGGTTGCATTTCTTTTCAGATAACCGCGGTGGTCAAAAATACGGTTAGTGGGCGTCCATACCATGGAGTGTGTATATTTATGTGTTGTGTGTGCGACGTGACGTGAAAAGGGTCAACGTTTATGGTCGTGTCCCCCAAGTTATTATTTGCCTACTTTTGTGATAATGTCATACACGGCGACGAATTCAAATCAAAATCGGATTAATCATCATAAACAAAGCTTCTCACAAAACCATTGATTATTGAATGGCCAGGCCATCTCGGGGGCATATGACCTTGAAGTATTGGAGGACATGAGTTTTTTTAGCACATCCCAAGTACAGTGGATGCACGGTCACGGTAAATCTGGCAAACTCAAGCGCCTAAGCGCTCAAGGCTTGTTCCATCGCCGTCACGGATCAGATCAGCTCCTCCGAGTCCAGCGGTCCCTAATCGCCCCCGATGGTCGGCTTTTCCGAAGGCTCGCTGGTAGTAGCAAACTTGAAGAATTGGGCATGTCGCTCGACTCGGAAGGAACGAATCGCGGCGAACCAAAACGTCACAATATCAATGGCCCGTTCGAGAATGATGATTTTTCTTTCAACCTCCTGTTTGACGAACGAAACTACTGCACAACACACGTGGTCGGCTGTTCACACGTTCACACACACACACGGCTACTCTGGGACCACGCGCTGGAAATCCTAATCGTCTCTCCCTGGATTCAGGTCACAACTACCGCGTGCTTACTGATCTCCGTTCTAAACGCCGCGTCAACTGTGCGATATTTTGCGAGCAAAAGCCTGCTGGTGAGGAGGCATTGGTTTATCACTTTGCAAGACGACTACGATCAAGCAAGGGATACCATTGATGGTTGTTGTGGAAACTTGCTAATATTTTCACCCAACTACGATCACAGTGGGCAGCGGGCCACGATGAGGCGGTCGAGGTAAATGA
>QLOU01003404.1:0-17274 GCA_003313715.1 Russula abietina | reverse complement strand
CATTGTTGTCAAATAGGTACTGTAGCGATTACGATGGGAATTTGGGCTTGTTTTCCTTTCTTCTGCTTGTGTATGTATGTACTGAATTTATAAATGAGGACGAGGGGCGACATACGGATTCAGACTTACAGAGCATGTGACTTCTCACCTGACCTGCTGATGACCCTAAAATAGCGCGCCGGCGCTACCCGCTACCCCGCTACTAAAGCAGATTCAGGTGCGTTTATTCAGGCCTCATCTTGCGCCTGAACGACAAAAACTTACGATTCGTGAGCCAATGATTGTCACTAGGGCCCGCAGTATGTCTCTATTTCGCAGTACTGGGTTCCACCACCCGCCGCAGTCGTGGGAAAGTTCTGAATCGTCCCTTCAACACGGACCGCCTCTCGATCTCCGTCCTCATCCCCTTCCTCAGATTCTGGTCTTCCTACGTTTCCGCCATTCAAAATCTCGCACCGGAACACCAACGCGATATTGCACGCATTATCTTTCCCACCTCTGCCGCTGGGTCGATGATGATGAGAGAACGAGAACGAGAACGCTGATAACATGTTGGAATCTGAGTTATGGTGACGAGGGTATGATATTTTATTCACGGCATTGTGAGAGCGTCATAGCAGGTTCTTCTCCTCGATTGCTGTACTCGGAGAAGTCGGCCGAGGCGACATAGCCTTCTTTCAGTTTGCTGCTCTCTCATTTTCCATTCACGGCTTAATGCCTCTTTGCCAATCCTTTATTGCCCTTCTGCGTGACTTAATCTTTCCAGTTTCTCTCGAATTTCGATACATACTTCCTCATCGTCTCATTTATCGCAGCTCCTCAGAATTTGATCACGTAGTTTCAGGCAGCTCGCTGCACTTTTTGTGATATCACATGCCTTGGGCCAAAGGTTGCGCGTCGTTCTTGGCCGATCATCGCTTTCTTGCTCTCCTTTCTCGTTCTTCTTCTTCGTCATATAGCCTTAAGAGGGCTAATAGTTTATTGATGTATTTAAGGCCCCTCGAGCTGTCTCAATATAATACAGCAGCGAAGTTTTTCCTTTTTTCTTTTCGTGTGATCCAGCCGTCTCAGGACGATTCCCTCTCCTCTTCATCTTTTCTCTTCCGTTTAGAGGACTACTCACGCCCATGAGCTGCCGAGCCGCGGTGCGTATTTCTCAAGCGCCCCTTTTATGCTGATACTCGTTTCCTCTCTCGCTCTCCAATCACCTCCTTTCCTTCGAACACAGGCGCGTCGCTCTTGCATGCCACAAGGTTCGTCAACTATATCTCCGGAGTCCGGAGTCGTTTACTCCCCTCGACTTTGCGGCCAACAAGTTCCGCGGTTGTCGGCGACAGCACGGCCTCCACGACGTTAGAGGGCGCGGCGAAGGTGGTGCTACTCTGTCCTTGACCATAAATGTAAGATATTTCTGATCCTTTGGACCAATCCTCTTTCACCACTCCTAATGCACTTGTTTTCTCAGCTCGCCTCAAGGCCCGGGCACGATATCTCGATGCTGCCGGGGTGAAAGGAACCTAGGCGCGCTACTGGCTACAATTACTTGACGATGACGTTTGGCTACAGGGGTGCCATCGTCAAGTCGTTGTGGTCCGTATCGCGGCCTGGTTGTGATGCTTTGTACTCCGCATGCCACTCGTTGGCCTGCCGTTCATCCATAAGCATTGCACGTTGCACAATCGTGCAATTATATCAACGGCCTTGATGTCTTCTACGTATACTGAATTCAATCGCCTTAGCTTGTTTCCTTTTGTACCCGCCCGGCCTGTATATTCCATATCGGACCGCCTGGCTCGTGATGGATTGACGGCCCGTCTTAATCGAGATTAGCCCAACGACAGTCGTTCCAGGATCGCTATGCGAGCGATCTACAGGCTGAAATCGACGTCGGCGGTGACGGTTTAACTGACTCGGGACATGTGAGATCGTTGTGCGTGCCTCCACTGGTATAAACCCCATCCCTAGTGCGTCCATATACCTGGGAATGAAATCCGAGAAATGGTGTATCAGGTCAATATCATGTGCGTAGCATCGTTCGCACCATTTACACGCCAATATGCACCATCTCTGGACTCAAACGCAAGTTGCGCTTGCGCAATCTCAGGGGTAAGGGTAAGGGCAGCCTGCGGTGCGAGACTCGGACGCGTAGCACAGGCAATATGGAGACAACGACTGTTTCCTCATCGCCCTTCTGGCCGCTCTCACGTTTCGGCTCTCTCCCCCACTTCGTCCGTGCCGATCGCTCAGGGTTACGCGGCATGCCCATGCACCTACGCCATCCAGCTGCCGGAGGCGGCCGCTAATGCCCTCGACAGCACCAAATCCTGCTCACCTACACTGAGCAGTCTTACGGCAACGAGGCCGCGACAGACCATCGGAAGTCTGACCGCGAGGACGACCGCACATCCTGTTCGGGACAACCGTCCTCTCAACTAAGTTGTAGGGCATCTCTCCTTGATCCTTGATGGTAGCGCAACTTTTCTCACACGGATCAGTGGTGCTTTCCGCTTCCGGTCTCATTTGCGGAATGCGACTTCAGAGCTTCAGATTCAGGGCCGGGCAGTGGTGGGAGGTCGCGACAATTCCCACGTCAAACGTGGCGCCGTGTATCATGAATGGGACCGTCAAAGCTACAATTGGCTTACTCCTTTGGGCCACAGGATTCACGGCAACAGCAGCAACAGGAGGAAGAGACAGATGCCATCATTGTCGATTCCGTTGCCGTCAGTAAGCTCTGAAAACGCAATGAGTTGTCAACACGGACGGTGCCGGTCACTGACGCTGACGCAAGCATCGTCAGAAGCACCGAAGCGGGCATACACTCCAGCTGGAGTGCACAACTTGCAGATAGGGAATTTCTGATGCCTTGATATGCAAGGGTCACTGCTATTCCGACTTTATTTTCTTGCACCGGCTTGATGTTTTTAGTAACTACATTACTTATAATTCTAAACCTGTCTTAACTAGCATGAGTCCGAATCAGGCCACTGACTTTCCTGAATCTGTACTGGGTTGAATAGGTGGGTTCTTAGAGAGCGACAACATGGACAACAAGAGTAGCTAAATAAATCAGGTATCCTTGCCCTGTAGTGCTGTCGGACCACATGTTCCGACCTACTACTACATATGGGTTCCACATGCAGGGGGAACGCGTTTCAGTTGCTAGCACTGACGAGGAACCATCGTGACCCATGTCTTCGCAAAGAAATCTGGGTCTTATAACTGTAAGTGTACCGTCTTTTGACTTGCTACTACAAGTAGGATTGCTCATCCTGTTCTCCCAAAAGCTGTCGGTGGTTGTTTTCGCTACTACCATATACAAGTTTAGCGCTAAGGTGAGGTGGCCTCTGAACTCTTAAACAAGACGCTCACCGTCGTGTATCAATGTCTTTAGAAGCCTCATGCCGATGCTCAGAAGGGACACCGAGCGGAGAAGGTGCCGGTCCAGGGTGGTTTGCAAGAGTTGTTGGCCGACGACGACCCGAAGAAGCCCAACGATCCTATCGTCGAGTATGTATGTCCTGCCTCGATGATGGCTTGAGATCTCATCATTCTCAGTATCATTGCTGTCCACGGCCTGGGCTCGAAGTACCCTAAAACTTGGATGAAAGACGACATAATGTGGCTCAAGGACTTTCTCCCAGACGACTTCCCTAAAGCCAGACTTTTGGCATTCGTATATCCATCTGAACCATTCGAGAATCCTGATTTCGTGGACTTGCGAGCCCTTGGCGGTAGCCTCCTGCGTAGTATAGTGAAGGATCGGTCATGGCAGTATACAAAGGCAGGTAGCGTCCAATTCTCGCGAAATCGCTATTGAGTCTGGATTTGTAGCGTCACCGTCCCCTGATCCTCATCGGCCATAGCTTCGGAGGCCTGGTGATCAAGAGAGTGTGTCATCCTCTACCTCGCCTTCCATCCCTAATGCCCACTTTCTGCTGTTTAGGCATTGGCCTTGAGCCAAGTCCCAAATCCGTTCGTCGAAGGTGACCGTGGCTATATCGCAGACGCTACTCGTGGTGTCTTGTTTCTCGGCACGCCCCACTTTGGTTCGCAGTATGCTTTCGGGGGACTCTGGTGGGCTCGGCTCTTAGGAATATTTGGTGGGACATATACTGGGCTTCTGAGGACACTGCAGTTACTCTCTCCAGAGCTGCAGCATCTCAATCAAGATTTCCTCGCGATATCAGCCATACGCAATCTCCCCCAGTCCGGCATGGTTTGCTTCTATGAGACGAAAGGCCTGATGTTTGGGGTGAGTGTCTATTTGCTATTACGGATGAGAGTTTTAATAGGATGTCAGCCCGTGGTGCCAGAACGGTCGGCCTGCCTGTCGATGGCCACGCGGGTGGCTCTTAATGCCAACCATAAGGATATCAACAAGTTCTCCGTTCGCGAAGGTTCTTATGACGAAGTCAAATACTGTTTGCAAAGAATTTATGATTCCGTGGTGGACACAGAATCCCCAATGGAAGAAGAAGGCCATTACATATTCGCTGTGAAGATGACTGCGCCGGAATTTGCTTTGGTGGACTGCTATCCTAGCGATTTATGGAGGATAGAAAGGGAAGTGATGCGCCTGTCCATGGGCAGCAGTGGGACTTCTGGGTGCGTTATATTTCAGAGCAAGAACAGCAGGGAGAAATTTGCTGTGACGATTGGGATCCACAACTACGTTCCCTGGGCGGACGTTGCGACGAACTTCGGAGACGAGCCTCCTCAAGAAATAAGAGACTCATATTATGGAAAAGGGAAGAGAAATACATCATCTGTGGTTGTCGGATCGCGTTACGTATCCAAGAATCTCATGGCGGGGAGGTCTGTACAGCTGACTTACGACCAGGAGGGGGATAAAACACGATATCCTACGGAAGTAATTGTCAAGTAGGTAGCGAATACTTGGACTAGATTTCTCTTTTCTCTGTTTCATTCCGGGTTCCTGTTTGCAGTTTGTACTGTACTGACACGGATGTATTTACATAAGCACTGACTTCCCTTATTGTAATCACCTAGGCCAAGGCATTTCAAGTCCAATTACTCCCTGATGACTTCGAGTCGATGCTATTTGAGTTTGTGTGCCTTTACCCTCTTGTGGTACTGTCTGTACATGTGAGTGTGCTAGACTGCTAGTGTTTCCTGATCCCTAGCACTTTCATGGATTTAGGGTTTGGGGGGTATAGTTCAGCCTGTGCCGTGGTGTGCGTGTTCTTTTGAACAACCTCGGCACCATAGGTGCATGCGAAACCTCTACCTGGTGGTGGTAGCAGCCCAAGGGTGCACCCAACCATACATATCAGTTTCGAGTTCGGACTTCTCTCGGGTCACATGTCCCGGGCCCAGGAAAGGGCTAGACGCGCTTAACCGTGACTTCCACCTGCCAGGGCATGGGAACGTGTATATCAACGCTGACGAGGAACAGTCGTGACCTATGTCCTTGCAAAGGAATCTTGGTCTGATCACTGTAAATGTCTCGTCTGTTTCACTTGCTACTAAGATCACTCATCCTTTTCTCCAAAGCTGTCTGTGATTGTACTAGCCGTGGTTGTGACACGCGGATTCAGCGCTAAGGTGAGGTGACCTTGAAACTCTTAAACAGGAAGCTCACAACCGTGTATCGATGCTTTCAGAAAACTAATACTGTACCAGATGCCAAGAAGAAACGCCGCACAGAGAAAGCGTCGGTCGAGGGTGGTTTGAAAGAAGTGTTGGACGACGACGACCCGGGGAAGTTTGAGATACCAGTCGTGGAGTACGCACGCTCTGCCTTGTTAATGGCTTGAAATCTAATTACTTTCAGTGTTATTGCCGTTCACGGTCTGGGCCCGAAGTACCCTGCAACTTGGACAAAAGACGATACGATGTGGCTGAAGGACTTTCTCCCAGATGATTTCCCTCACGCCAGAATTTTGGCATTTATCAATCGATCTGAAGCGCTCGAAAATCCTGATTTTATAGACTTGCGAGCCCTTGGTGGTAGCCTTTTGCGTAGTTTAGTGAGGGATCGGGAACACCTGGCTGCGAAGGCAGGTGATGTCCACTTTGTGCCGAATTTGAATCGTCGCCAATGAGTCTGGATTTGTAGCGTATGCGTCCTTTAATCTTCATTGGACATGGCTTGGGGGGCTTGGTGATCAAGAAAGTATGTCATATTCTCTCAACTTCGCCTTACATCCTTAAAGCCCGTTTATTGCTGTTCAGGCATTGGCCTTGAGTCAAGTTACAAATCCCTTCGTCGAAGGTGACCACAGCTACATCGCAGAAGCCACCCGCGGCATCCTGTTTCTTGGCACACCCCACTTTGATTTGCAGTATTCCTTCGGAGGATTGTTGTGGGCTCGGCTGTCGGGAACATATGGCGCAACATACACTGAGCTTCTGAGGGCGATGCGGTTGCTCTCTCCCGAGCTGGAGTATCTCAATCAAGATTTCCTCGCAATACCGGCCATCCGCAAACTCCCCCATCACGGCATGGTTTGCTTTTATGAGACAAAGGGCTTGTTTGGGGTGAGCGACCAGTCACTATTACGGTTGAGAGTTCTGACAGGATCTCAGCCCCTGGTAGAAGAACAGTCGGCCTGCCTCCAGAACGCCACGCGCATAGCTCTGAATGCCGACCATGAAGACATGAACAAGTTCTCCGATCGCGAAGGTCCCTATGACGATGTCAAATACTGCCTACAGAGAATTTATGACCCCCTTGTGGAATCAGGAGTCCCAGGGGAAAACAAAGATCACTACATATTCCTCGTCAAGTTGAACACACCGGGATTTGAAATCTTGGAGTCCTATCCTGACGATTTATGGGGCGTGGTAAAGGGAGTATTGCGCCTGTCAATGGGCGGCAGTGGAACTTCTGGGTGCGTTATATTTCAGAGCAAGACCAGTGGGGAGAGATTTGCGGTGACGATTGGGATCCACAACTATGTCCCCTGGGCGGACATTGCGACGAACTTCGGAGACGAGACTCCTCAAGAAATAAGAGACACATATTATGGAAAAGGGAAGAGAAATACATCGTCTGTGGTTGTCGGATCGCGTTACGTATCCAAAACTCTCATGGCGGGGAGGTCTGTACATTTGACTTACGACCAGGAGGTGGGTAAAAGCCGATATCCAACAGAAGTAGTGGTCAAATAGGTTGGTAATTATAATGAAAATTTTCTCTTCCTGTCTTGACATTTGTATGTATTTATGTGCTTATGGTGCTGAATTCATCGCTCATCATCTCCTCATTTTCGCGGATTATTCTATGGCGTGAGGGCTGTGGCTGTGTACTATATATATATGCCAAGTCGAAGGCGGTAGGTCTGGTCGGCTTAGCGGATAGGGCAGCCACTATAGTAGTAATAGTACTAGTATCTGCCGTGTTTTCAGAGGAGCGGACCCGTAACGTAACGACTCACCCATTGGAGTACAATAAGTGCATGTAATTGTTCATAATACAGTAGCAACACCCCACAATGAGGCTACCGGGCGGGCCGCAGCACACGGCGGGGCCTCGCGTCGCCCGCCCTTTCTCTTTGGCTGAGTTACGCTTTATCTTCTTTATCTTTGTTTCTTATCTTAATCGTCTACCTACTCGTGTTCCCTTTTCTTTCAGTGGGTCAACGGGCGTCGGTGAACCCCAAGAAGTGAAGATCACGTGGATTCCCACATCGCTTCCGAGGCCTCAGGCCTCATCGGCCTCATCAGCTGAGATTCCGCAAACCGCAAAGCTCGTCAAAGTTAGATATAAGCTTCATTCCTGACCTGGTTCTTATCCTACCCGATGGGCAGCTCGCATCCATCATGGAGACCCTGCGGCACACGGTCCCTCCCTCACTGCTGCGGCTCCTCATGTGCCCGCAAAAAGACAGGGCTTCACGTCTTGCTTCACGTTGGACAGAAATCTCGTTAACGTATCCGTGAAGTTCCTATTCACGATCCCTTGTGTGGCATACGGGAGAATCATGATACTGATGAGCGATATCACTCTTAACAAGTTCGTTATAATTTATCACCGCGGAGCTAGAGATCACAAAAATAGCGTTCCGTTCCGCGCTCACTTCCAACACAACCCTTAAATAACCCGAGGTTATGGAACCGATATTCCCATCAAGTGTTATCGTTTTTGTGCGAGTACTGTATCCCTCGTACAGTAAATCCGGGAATGAATAAATGTTGCTTACTCAGGTTGGATGAATGCGTGGCGCATGACGATTCCGATCTGTTTCTATGGTAACTGAACATGACCAACAAATGTGTCAACTCGTGCTATAGGCTTGTTAGTCAGCGCACCAGTGAGAATTGAGAATTCGAGCCGACACTATCCGCACCCAATCCACGTCATATTCGGGCTCCTTCAGGTGCGACCTGATCAAGCCCCATGTCATCGTAAAAACTGATGCTATTCGTCTATCCACTGTCTAGGCTATCTACCTATCCACACCAATTTCCTTCCTGGCCCTGGATCTGAGCCACCTTCTATCAGTCATCACGCTGCAACAGCCACGGTCACCCCAACCCTGCAGAGGACGACGGTGACACTGAAACCGACGACCGTTCCAGATCACTCTCAAATGTACGTGCATGTACCTTAGCTCAGCGAGGCAGTAAGTTGCAAGCACCACCAACGAGCAAGCCATACGTATGGCATTCCAGGGGGCTCAGCACCCCTTCACTCCCATTCAGGCCAGAGGTATCGTCCAGGCGCATGGCGCAAGTGGCAAGGGGGAATATGGCTGTGGCATGTGGCATAGGCATATGTCCAGGGACGAGGGTCGAGCTCAATGCTGGACCGCAATGTGCAATGTTATCACATTTGCAACGTCGAAGCCTGTAGCGTGTTGATAGTAAGTTTTTCATTACCAACCATTTAAACCGAAGTCAAACCGTATACAATACTTAGAAAGCTTTGCACAGTTCATATTGGTCCAAGAAGAGCTGAGGGCAGACCGGTGGAGGAAGTTCGTTGATGTCCAGCCTTGGAGGCAGAAGTCGCGTGTGTGACACTGGTTCAGCGGTTCTTACAAACTTGTAACAGGGAATACTCACATCCAGTCAGGCGTATCCTTGCGTATTGGAACAAACTACTCCCGCTTGGGTTCTGGGCCGATTGCGCTCGACTCATCGACCACGATCTCGGTGGTTTCGTACTAGTGGGGCGAGTGGCTTCTTGAGCGCAGCTTTTGGCAAACGCGGGTCTGGCTCTGGCGAGCACGCTCCTCGACAATCTCCTCGAAAGAGCAGCATGCATAGGGTAGAGTGCTCATAGGCAGAATGGCGTGCGCGTCATCGCTCATGGGGCGAAGCACTACGTCGGTGGGCCTGCTCGTCGAATTCTTTTCTATCAACACCATGATCCTCACTGCGGATGGACGGCGCTGGGCGGGGGAACGAGAGTCGAGAGAAGGCTGTGGATTCGATGGTCGACGGGGGATGGAAGAAGGTGCGTCCGGGTTAGAAGGTCGATGGGGGACAGGAGAGCGCGTATCAAGGGAAGACGGAGCGGGAATGGCTGACCGAGTGATACTCCCACCAGGTCGAGGAATAACGTTCGGAGTCAGCTCCGGTCTTGGCGTTTGCGCGCACAGGAAGGAGGACGAGGCTGTGATAGAGGCAGAGACAGTGCTGGGCTACAAGCAGCATTTCTTGATTTCTTCAAGGTGCACGCGATGGGATTGGACTGAGGGCATCTCCGGGGAAAGAATATGGACATTGGACGACGTGTGGACACATATCTTGGTAGGGGAGGGGGTGGATGAACTGCTCGATTGAGCCGGATGAAAGGCACTGCCAATTGAAGACAGTACACACCATTCGGTTCATTTATGTCAGCGTGGAGTGCAGGTAGCAGCTGACTGGCGTGCGTGGTTCCCGACGTTCGTATGGGTGGGGCCCACGCAGCCGTGCCCGCGAAGGAGGAAGCTGATGGGGGGAAGGGTGAGAAGGGACAGAAGATGTCCGTGGCGTTCCGACAAACAATTGTCCCGAGTCGACAACATCGCGCGCGGGCCGCCCACAGACAGCTATTTCGCCCCTTGAAGATCCTCACCATCGCGCACACCCCTTGAGTCCATAAGATCGTCCCTGTGCTAGCTACTCGCCACATACCACGGCCATTGACACGTGACAGGCATGCCGGACTCAAATTCTAGGCGTAGGCACGTTCTCTTCTTGAGTTCCGGAACAAATTGAGGCGCTCAATGCAGATTAGACGCACATGGAAGAGTTGGAGCAACCTGGTGGAAAGTATGCTGTTGAGCGAGACGTGCTAGCTATGTAGAAGGGCAAGGCCATGCTGGGGGCTTCACAGCGGATTGGAACGGTGTGAAAGGGAGAAGAGGCGATCGAGGGCGGAAAGGAATGAAATTGAAACACGTTCTTGCATCAGTAGCTGTTTTACAGTGGGACATGTTTCATACCCAAACCGTACATGTTGATTGTACCCGTTGAATCCAAACTGACATAGAATGATTTGACACGCCTGCGAGAAATCGCATATGACTTGGAAGTTGGAAAGACAAAACAAACCGGGAGGAAATATACATATATGGCTACTACTAGTACTACTCGTTGTTCTCCTCCTCCTTGAAGGTCATGGGGAACTGGGCATCATCGTTGCCGTCGGCTTCAGAGGACTGGGCTTGCTCAACTTGTGGCTGGAGGGGGAGTCGGTAGGTTGGATGTCGATCGCCGAACATACTTTCAGGCACCCCGGGGTCGTCATCTGGTGGGTTGTAGCAGAGCCAGAACCCATGCCCGACCAGTTCCAAGTGCTTGTGTCTTCTTTGAGGTATGTGTAGGTTAATTCCTTGCTGAGTGGTGTATCTGATACACCACTCAGCAAGGAATTAACCTATACGTACCTCAAAGAAGACACAAGCACTTGGGAACTGGTTGGGCGTGGGTTCTGGCCAGTGTTGTGCCGGTCACTAACTAGTCACGAAAGTCATAAACAGTTGCTAACTAACGCGGTCATTGACTTTTGAATGACTCGACTTTTCCGTAAATAGAATGTCACCTGTGGCTGAAGCTCGAACGTGTATTATGCACCAATTTTCCGATGAAATGAGATCACTATGGCTAGTTGGATGTCAGAATCACCTCGGACATGCCATCAATTGCAACATCTGTATCTAATTCACCCGCCGCGTCCATATCCAGCAGCTCATAGAACTCCAACTCGTCCTGAAGGCCACGTGTACCAATTGACTCGGCTGTTTTTTGACCAGTATTCCACTCTGAAATCGAACAAATCTGACAGCGTTATTGGTGCCGCTGCAGGGGTTGGATGACGGTGTGACTCCACATCGTCCGAGTTTTCTGTGTTAACCAAAATAAGCAAGCGTTGCACAATATCATCAAGAGAACCTTCAGCGGGGCCAGCTGTTGACAACACGGTGTCATCTGCTTGCGGCGTCTCAAGTCCCGAGACTGAGCCTGACTGCCGTTGCAGAGGCGATGAGGTGGATGGGTCTGGGTCTGCATGAGGAGTTGCCGTGGACATCAGGCTTTCGATCGTGGGCTGTGACTGACTCGTACGAGGAGTACCTGCAATGTGACGCTTCAATCGTGCCTTCGCCTAATCGCCTTGTCATTTTTTTTGTACTCATCGCGTATGTGGAGCTTGAGTTCGGCCAACATAACCATGGCTTCATTTCGAAGGCGGCTGCGTAACTTCGTCAGGATTTGACCAAAGAGACTGAAAAGTCACTCGACAGATGCGGAGTTGGCACAGATGGTTAAAATTCGGCGTGCGAGCGTCTGCAGGGGTCAGTAGAAGCGCGATCCGATGCACCAGTAGGACTGCACGCACCGACAGCGATCGACTGGCTGCGTCTACGTACCTTTCTGCGCACCACCAAATGCATTGCGTGCATCTTTCTCTCTTGTCTCGTTACAACGTTCCAACCTGGTTGACAGCAGCGCATAGTGTGCGAGGTATCTCGCTATCCATTCCTATTAGGCTTGTTGGCTTCCTTCCGTGGCGTCAGTTATTATGCGTGGACCATAGAGAAGGTACTCAGATCTGGTAGTATGCGTGGCTGTACCAAAATAGGATCTTTTGAATTCCTAGAACTCCGATGGCAACTGATTGATCTGAAAATATCCAGAAGAGATCTTTTGGAAAAGCTCAGTACAACCCAGTTCCACTCAGACGAGCTCGGCGCCGTTTCCGCCACACACAATTACAAGCAAGCATTGAGGAAGATGGTTACTTGTCTACTCAGTTGCTGTTAAGACCTCGATTGTTCGTTGACGGAACAGCTCTGATTGAGTATTCCATGTGATTGCTTCATACCTAATCCCGCCACATCGGACCCCTATCCCACAGTCCCACCCCAAGGATTACCTCCTATGATCTCACTTTGAGTCATTTGGGGCCCCTCGGCGAACAAAACGAGCATTCCAAGACACATCTTTAGCCGCCTAACAAATACAAATACCAGTGTCAAGTTAGTTACCGACACAAGTGTTTTCGTTATTTCGTAGGATAGGGTTGTTGTTGTTTACTAAGAAGTACGGAGTGGTGACTGTAAGACGGTTTGGGGCATAGAGGACAAGGTGGTCGTGGTCTGAGCTCTGTAAGAGGACCGATTTTTTTCGCTGGAGGGTGGAGTTCATGAGCGTTCATGTTCATGAATGAACGAACCCCGGTATTACGTCATGTGGCTCATGACTAGCATGACTGCTCACTCAAGGCGGCGCTTATAAAGGCAAAATGACAAGCGTACTTTTCTATCATTCATTTCAGAATCGCGCGCGGTCCCTTACCATCTTCGTCATTGTAAATATTCTCCTACAACTCTTCCTTTCCCTCAAGTATCTTGTCTCGGGCGTCGGGCTCATTTGATTAACCATCATTCTTCTCCTATTATCGTCTACCGCGTACGCATCATTTTGTCGCTTCCTTACGCTCTCTAACACACTATCGCCCAGTAAATCTAAAGGTGGACACCGCCGAACTAGACGATTTTAAGGCCAGAATCATTGCAGTTTGTGCAGAACACGAGAAACAGCACCGGAAGGACAAAGATTACCATGCCTGCGTGTCCATCAACTCGGAGTTCTTCGTCAAGTATGGTCACCCCTTGGTTCTCGGGCCCGAGGCCAAGACTCAGTCGTACCTCTGCGACTACGCCATACTCGAGGGGAATGGGCCACGAATCCCCAAGGTTACACACTACTTCCTAGGCCAAAGCGAATGGACTGCGTTTCTCGTAATGGAGTACATCGAGCTGGATACCTCCCTTGACGCACAGCTCCCTGAGAGGGTGGCAGCGGCTCTCGATTGGGCTTTCGAAGGTTCCGCCTCCTTCAGAAGATGCGATCGGTCCAATAGGGGGCGGTCTCATCCGCCATAGGTTCTTCAATGACCATGAAGCGCCTCTGTGTTTTACGAGCAGTGGGGCCTTAGAGTTATATATGAACGAAGTACGTCGCTGGTTATGGTTCTTTCTCGAGTATTCGTCGACTGATAACATATATTGTGGCTAGGGTCGCAAGCTTCTCTCGGGCCTGGCTAAGAGACCGAGTCGGATTATCATCACCAATGAGCGGAGAATCTTCACTCAGTCCGACATGCACGTCAGCAACTTCGGCATCGACAAGCAGGGGAGGACGGTCCTCTTCGACTTCGCGCAGATAATGGTATTGCCTGAATCCTTTGCACGATATACTATGGCATCGACGAACAACTTCATCGCCGATGTCGCCAAGTTTTTAGATTCAAGCTGGTTGAAAAATACTAATCTAGCCTCGATGGCTAGAGTCCGTGGTTGTTTATGGATGGTGGCCGACCCGACACTCGGTGCGATGACTTGCGCTCAAAATGGGACTGTAACTAACGTTTGTAATAGGCCTGAACGAGGATGGTCAGCCCAGGACGACGAAGATGAAACCTAAGAGGACATGTCACAATATGTGAACCTCGAGTTTTCCTCATTACTGTATCATCCATTGTATTTGTAAAATCTTACAACATACTCGAACGATTTGTCTGACTTGCCTAGGTATAGAAACTGGCTGAACTTGATGGCACTGAGGTCTCTTTGATCATCATAGTTTCATCATTCATGCTCGAGTGCGTCGGTCCGTCGTCGGATTACTTATTCTTGATCTGTGTGTAACCTGGTCGGCATTTACCGAGTCCAAGTCAACACTCGCGTTTTGCCACGTACTGACTCGAAAGTTGTCGCTTGAGGATAAATCATTGTCGTCTGATAATTCATCGCCCTTATTACCTTTATGGCTACCGAAGGACAGGTTCAGTACCTTCAGGTCCTCGTTCTCCTAGTCCGACTTTCACCACAACTTCAGTTACGGGTATGGCCTCCAACTCTCACCCATCGTCCCCTAGCAAAAGCTGGTCATCCAAGCTGGTCATCTCAGTCACGGACTTACACATCTACCCCGCCACGTTCCTTCCTTTCCCCACCACCTCATAGTAATGCTACGGGGGCCGACTGTAGGCTTGGAAGTCGCTTGCTTCTATCGGCAAATCATCCAGTGAGAAAGGGCTTCAATAGGTGGCGAATCTGGTACTACTAGCACGTTTGGGTCCGTCTCACCAGGGAGTGCCCATACTCCAAGGGCAAACACATCCCTTACTCCGAGTGGCATAGTACTAGTGTCTCCACCTTTTGACCTGAATGGACTTGTAGGAACGTTGCCAAAGGCAGTGAGGTGCCTGCCGGAGCCTTCTCCGAGTTCTTCTTCTTCGTGTTGGCACTTGTTTGCAGATTTCCCCGCTGCGCTTTGGCTCTCACGCACACATTCTCTTGTTGAGCTTCTTGTTGAGGGCGATTTATCACTTGGACCGCATTCCACCTCCCTCACAAATCACAAATACCTTCGATCACCTTGCCAAACGGCTGCCCTTCGGATTTGTCCGGGTGCCAACTGACACAGCAATTCCGGGCGGATTAATTTGGCCAGCCATCTGCCACCTGGAAATGCTCCAAATGACACATACTGTAAACGTCGGTGATATCCTCGGCCGACCCGACGGAATCAAACGAAGACCATGGGATATCGTAAAACCCGAGGTGTTCCACCTCGACGTCGTTCCGTTGCGTAGCAGCGCGGTCCAATTGTTCTCGTAGAGAAAGAAGCCGCGTGATGTGGGTCCGACTGTGCAGCCTCGCGTTCCCGGTGTTTTGCTCACGTTGCCTCCTCACCCGGCGTTCCTTTTCGCGACGCTTCTTGTCGCAGCGTTCTTGCTCACGATGCTCCTTCTCGCGGCGTTCTCGTTCAAGATCATGCTCCTTCTAGAAGCATCCTTGCTCACAATAGGGGAGATCACAGTCGTAGTTTCAAGGCAGTTCCGAAACGGCCTCGAAACTTCAACTGTGATCTCCCCTAATGTTCCTTCTCGCGGCATTCTTGCTCACAACGCTCCCTCTCCATGAACTCCATGGCGCCGCCTCACCTCTTGTTCCGGGGTGTGACAAAGGGCATCCCTGGCCTTACGCATACTTTCTTACATCGAGAGCGATATTTTCCTTATCTCCGCCTGCTGACGCGCCGCTTCGGCCTTTCTCCTATTCCGCGCGTCCTCCCTCCTGCGGCGTGCCTCATGCGCCTGCTCGAATGTACGCGTGTGTTCGGCCCACTCGTCGCCCACCTCAAGCTTTCGCTCCTCCTTGGTTCTGAGGATCGATTGCCGTCTCTTGACCAGTGCGTCGAAGAACAGCTTTTAGGCGACGAAGGAGGGAAGGTCTCGATCGTCTAGCCCGGGAAAATCGGGCACGACGAAAGATGGCTCGACAACGAGCGCCCCCGGTGGTCGTATATGCGTACGGTGTTGCACCGCCAGAGAGACTTCCTGCCAGCCAGAGGGCGCGTCCACGCCGTTTCTCTTCGCGCGCGGTGCCAGTACCAGCTGAGTCAGACCACCCACCTGTGCTGTTAGTGGCGGCACTGGTGATGTCTTGCTGCGCTCTTGGCTGCGTGATGTCTCGCCGTCGGGCAATAACTATCGTTGCCATATTTCGAGAGGAGTGAAGACTTTTCGTATGGACAAGCGGCGTGTGGTTCAACTCAGATTATCAACCTGTTCACTCGTACTGGCAGAGGCTGGGAGTTTATCGATCGAAGCTAGCTTTGAGTTTCGGACCATATAAAACAGACATCGCACACCAAAGGAATACCTACCACCCGAGCGACAGCCGGGACACGAGATACAACGAGCTCAAAAAGCGTAACCTGAGATGATGAGCATGGAGATGGACCCCCAAGACCCAGAAGATAATCTCCTCGCCCGATTCATATTGTAGACCGGATCACATTTGATGGCACGAACCGATGACGTTTCACCCTCAAGTTTTCCGCATACGTATAACAAGATGTTAAGGGGTGAGAAAAGGGATCACAGCCTGAGAAGGTACGAACCTCTGAAAATAGTGGCTCTCTTCGGGATCCAGACGTTGCTAAAACCCGTTTCTCTTTAGGGGCGTCAAGAAACACACAACCCGTCGGGCGCGGGTTACAGTATCAGGTAGAACACTATCTTGCGAAAGGTCTGGACTAGGTCGGTTCGGAATCGGACCCCCGACGTGGGAGCTTTTCGTAGAAGTGAGGGTTTAAGTTGCCGTTGAGGGTCAGACGTGGAGGAAGAGACACTGCCATCGCTGTCGATTCTGTTGCCGTCTGTGCGCTCTGAAGACACTACGAGTCTACGAGTGGGTTGACAACATGGTGACGCTGGCGCAAGCAATGTCAGAAGGGCTGTCGGAACACAGACTCGGGCAGTGAACAACTCAGCGCAAATTTCTGATGCCTTGATGCACAAGGGTGACTGCTACTCCGACTTCGGTTTCTTGTACCAGCTTGATGTTCTTAGTAACTACTTTATTATTCTTAATCTGGTTTTAACTACCATGAGTCCGAATCAAGGCACTGACTTTCCTTAATCGCGCGTTAAATGGTCGTAGGCTAATCAAGGCATCTCAAGTCCAATTAAGGAATTTTAGATTTTCCCATTGACTCCAAGTCAGTGCTATTCGAGTTGTGTGCATCTACGCTCTTGTGGTACATGTGAGTGTGCTAGCCTGCCGATGCTTCCCTGATCCCTGGCGCTTTTAAGGGTTTAAAGGTTTGTGGGCCGTTGTGTGCGTGTTCTTTTGAACAACCTCGGCACCACAGGTGCATGTGAAATCTCTACCTGGTGATGGTAGCAATTAATCCAAGGTGCCCCCAACCATGCAGATCAATTTCGCTCTTGGGTCACATGTTCGAAAGCGCTAGAAGCGCTTAACCGTGACTTCCACCTGTCATAGGAACATGTGTATC
>QLOU01003391.1:1646-11914 GCA_003313715.1 Russula abietina | reverse complement strand
GACTGCAAAGTCCAGACGGGGAAAGCGAAATATGTTCCAGAAGAAAACGTCGTCGTATGGAAGTAAGCAGTTCGGCACCCCATTTACTCCCGCCTAATTAATGCATGTACAGGATTCCTCGAGTTCAAGGAGGACAAGAGCTCACGTTCAATGGGACTGCGCAACTTACCAGCACAACAACTCGCCAAGTCTGGGCTCGACCCCCCATAGACGTTGATTTTCAAGTCCTTATGTTTACCTCTTCTGGGTTGATTGTGCGGTTTTTGAAAGTGTTTGAAAAGAGCAACTATCACAGTATCAAATGGGTACGATATCTGACCAAAGCCAGCGGGTCCTATCAGATACGGGTGGGTAGGCAGTTTTTTGGGAAACCTCGCGCTAACCTTCACCACAGTTTTAGCGGGAGTTAGCGAATATTTTATCCGGTAGTAGTACTATCGTACAGTGTAATCGGCGGCAATGTAGTTCTTCCTGTCTACATGTACGTTCCCGAATGGCCGGAGCACTGAGATGCCCAATCTGTAGTCAGTGCTATCCGTGCGGTACTAGTCGTGTGCACATGAACGAGCGCTTCGGATGGGGAGTCAGCAAACGTCATCTTAACAACTACCCTCTCTTCTTCCTTTCATCTTCTCTGCATATTCAGATTTTTAACCGTTGAACTATGTTTTGGAGGTATTCGTGCCCAAGCTTATCTCAAGCCCCGTAGGATCACTGAAACCTGTTGGAACTAGGTTCGGCTTCCACAACGGTTCCTCGATAGACAGCCTTCTCGACAAAGAAGATGTATCGCTGGAAGCAATACTCGATGAAGACGATTTACTGCAAGAATGCAAGGCCCAGAACACGCGCCTTATAGACTATTTTCAGAGGTCAGATGTACTGCAGCGCTTGCTGGGTTATGTCACAGGACAGATCGAGGGAGAGGACCGGGGCAGATTCAAGTGCGTAGCAGGCCCATACTTTCTCGCCCTGCCTTTTCATATCTCACAAAGGTACCCTTACGTTGCAACCGAGGTTCTCTGCAGCGAAATATGGTCGATCGTCGAGACATGTCTGAATAACACCGACCAGTTACTAGTCCCCTTCTGGGAGACTGTGCTGGATCGTACATCCGAAGACATGAAAACCCGAATGACCATGGCTTCTCAATTTGCAAAGATTAACGCTGTATTCTTGAGCAAAAAACCCGCCGAGGTGACTGCCGCTTTCCTGCGCCATCCTGTTGCCGATTCGGAGACCCGCTGCAGATGCTCAAATTCATCCGAGCACAGCGAGATATCGTCGATCGAATACTCCAACACATTGAGATGCCCTCTTTTTCCGATCTCCTCGTGCGCATAATACAACTAGACGAACAGCCTGCCGGTGCTGGCGTACTTGAAGTATGCCTTCACTCGACTCAACATCCTCTCTCGCGCGAATCCCACTCACACTGTGCTTACAGTGGCTCTCTGACGAGCACCTCATGACGAGACTCGTCAGTCGCCTTTCCCCGGTTTTTTCCCCGGACATGCATGTTGTAGTGGCCGAGCTCATTAAAGGCATTATTTCAATGTCAGCACCTTCCCCTGCAGCTGGACTTTCCGAGGGTCTTCAGACTGGTGTCGCCTCCAATCGATTTGCCCGGGAGCTGGCCAGTCGGGAAAATGTTCAAATTCTCGTGGATCATATTCTATATGACTTCAAAGACATACCACTTTGTCCTTCTAGCGACAGTACCCGCGGGGACGACGAACTCGGCCGCCCAACTACGCCGGCCCCGCCAAACTACGATTCTGCTACGTCATCCATCGTCAACTCGATCTGTATGGTTATCGAGCTCATTCGGCAGAACAACTCGGACTATTTCGAACCATACCTTTTCCACACTTTGCGAAATCGCCTCATCCATGTCCAACAACAGCTCTCTACTTGCGATCCCGAGGAAGGCCGAGTGGCGTTAGAAGGGGCTATGAAAGAAATGGTGGACCGCATAGGCGTCGTCCACCTGGGTCCCTTGCTAGGGATATTCTGTGACCGCTTGAACGAGCTCAAGCCTTACTTGCAGAAGCCGCGGTCATCAGTGAGTCATCATCCGCCCATCATTCGGCGTTAGTTTTCATTGAATCCACGATAGGATGGGCACATTTCCACGACAGTGGGAAGTATAACGCCCCTCACATTCGAACGCTACAGGATTTGCGAACTCTACGCTGAACTGCTTCATTGCTCCAATATGGCCCTTCTCAATCGCTCTGCAGATTACGATTACCTCTATGACTCGGAAGGTCGCTTGCAGGGAGGACTGTCTGCTCTCGAAGAACTAGCACAAGTTATCTCCATGGGTTCCAGCGACGAAGAAAATCGCGACAATATGGACGAAGGAGTGGACGACACTGAGCCCGCGCTAGAGTTTCCGGTCCACGGTGCTCCGCAGGACTCTTCTTCGCTTTTAGACTCGGATGAAGATATGAGTGATGACGAAGGTCCTGGTAGTTTTGAAGATGATCCCATGGAAGACATCACATCTTCTGGCGAGCTAAAGTCCACGGACGGAAGTTCGAAGCCAAAATCAGGTCCGTTCCCTCCCTCGCATTCCCGCTCCCCAGCAGACACGGGAGAAGGTCCTGCGTCTACAGAAGGGGTTTTACCTCCGGATACGGCCACTCCAGGCGGGAGTGCGCCACCACGAAGAAAAGGGTCGAATCAAAGTATAGGTTCCGAGGGCTCCACCGTAGGTCGTCGTTCGGCTGGATCAAGACATAGTTCGAAACGGCTCACCTTGGGTGACTTATCGCAACCTGGACTCGCGGTCCCGGTTGGGGAGCGACTAAAGCACAAGATGCTAGATGATAACATACTAGTGACCATACTAGTAAGTGAGTATCGTAAGATTGTACTGGGTCATGACTTGCTTTGATAGGATCTATTCTTCGAGTTTCCATGGAACAACTTCCTTCACAGTGTTGTATACGATCTTATCCATCAAATCCTCACGGGGCGTGTTGACGGAGGAGCCAACCGCCTTCTCGCTATTTCACTCTTTCGAGAAGCGAAGCTCATGCAACGAATAGTTGAAGGGCAGAAATTGAATGACGTTGAAAGGTGCCGCCCTATTTAACTGGTAAATGCTCGCTCACAGGTTTTCTAGCGCCAAGCCAAAAGGCGTTCGGTTGGGGTACATGGGACATCTCACGCTCATTTCGGAAGATGTGATTACGGCGCTTGATCATTTTCCACCAGACTTGAAGCAGGTCATCGAGGAGCACGCACCACAGCCGGCCTGGGACGAGTACGTGCGTGGCCGATATAAAGAGACCAGAAAGAAGGACACGAGTCTCCTCGGTGGTGGCAAGCCTGCCGTAGTGGGATCCCTAGTGCGACCTGCTAGTCAGTGGAAAGTGGATGAGGAAGATTCCCAAACACCTGTGCCCCCACCTGCTGTCAAGGTCGATTTGCAACAGACGAAGGGCGAGTTCCGCCGTGCGACTGGTTCTTCGAGGCCTGCTCTAGGAAACACTGCAGACTTTGGTATCGCACCACCCCCTGCTGACGATGACGACGATGATCTTACTACTGCCGCACATCCCACAGTAAGCCCATGCCGTTGCGGGTTTGTTGTTATCACTGCCCGACTCTGACCCACATAGTTTGCTCAGTATCTAGCGCGTGAAATACAGCGGCGTGACGAGTTTGGTGGATCGTCCTCTTCATCCGATGCCTCTGATGAAGAAGATGGGGGATGGCTCACGCAATCTCAATTCGACATACGACTTGAGCACTCGGAAGACACTGCAGGACGGCCATCTGCTCGAGAGCGTCGCCCCCTGAGCGAAGCGGGGTCAGAAGTGGGTTCCCGTACACGCTGAATAGTACCAAGTTACTAATCTCCTATCCCGTCCCAGAGCGCCTTCCCACCTCCAGCAGACAGCCCGTTTAACGATCCCTTTTCAACGGAGGACGATGATGTGAGTGTATTAGAATCATACGACCAAAGTCATTTCTCATGTCATGTCATGCCCCGTACCGATTGAAAGGACGACGGCTTTGGCCCTTTCTCGGACTCAGCAGCTGCCTCACGAAGTGACCCATTCAATCTCTCGTCGAGCTTTTCCGACGAAGTATCATTCGATTCTTTCGGAGACTTTGGTGATTTTCAAAGCGCGGGTGATGGTGAAACTACACCGACGGCAGGAAGCTGGACATTTGCCAGTGACTCTGGTCATAGTTCTCCAAGTGATACCGGAGATGCATCCGGCGATGAGAAGGAGACTGATGCCCGAATCGACCCTGGGGCGTAAACGATATCTGTGATTTATACTTAACTGTATCACCATCCGTTGCACGGGTATCTTGCTTCGGTTTCTTCACACTTTTACTACTGTACTCGTGTACTGTGACGCCTCAACTGGGTGCTATAGTTCAGACGACGTTGTACCCAGGTATTCGGATCAGCTCCATCTTCTTACTCAATCTACGGAATGTACAGCATTGATGGCACCGCCTTGCAAACCATATACAATCAACTTGAGATATACAGTAGTCCTGGTATTGGGATTGAACAAAAAGACGGTCCCCCAATTTGTTATGTAAAAAGGCCATATATCAATCTCTCCACGGGCAGTGGCACTGGCTGGCGGTAGTTTTTCTCGGGCCAGTCGTGTTACCTGTACGATGATGGGCCAGCTATTTGCGTGCCACTCGAGTGCCACTGGCGATGGCTCGGATGAAGTGCCAGTGCAACCCGTGACACCCTAGCCGCCGCCACTCATATTTGCTTTTTGGCGACTGAGGCGCTCACGGCACGGCAACTTGAAATTGATTGCCAATCACCAATCACCAGCCAGCTATTCTCCGGTTTCAAGGGTTCAGCGAATATACAAATCTGTCTAGATGGCCGACTGACCGACTTCCGGCGTTCAGTCCTCTCCACCATGGATCTGCTGACCGCATTACCCGATGAGCCATTGTACCAAGTGATCATCCACCGTGTTCACACTTCCCGGCGCAAGGAGCGGGAATCCACTGGCACTCAGAACTGGCACCTTCCAACACTTCATAACGGTGACACTGGCACTCCGCATGCACTGGAAAGAACGAGCATCTAGCAAGGAAACCTCCATCATCACCAACCCAACGTGTCTCCGAGACACCTAGAACCAAGGACACGATAAAACCATATCGAGCACTTGCATCCACTTTTGCCAGTGCCATCATGGATCCTATCCTGATGAGTCCATCCCAAGCCGCAGAGCCCATCATGCGCATCTTCCTCTTCTCTATCTGGATCCTCTCCTCCCAGGCTTCCCATCTGAGATCCCTCTTGTCCATCTAAGTTCCAAGCACGCGCAAGGGGGTCGCTTTACACGCCTGATTCTGCTCGCGCATGTTCCGTGAAGGTGGCGAAACCGCAATTTGGACAGATAAAGACTTATAAGCACCCCCACCCAAAGGGGCATACCTTTCGGTTTATGGCGAGGTCCGAGCCGGTCACGGTCCCATCCAGCAGATGCCAGCCCCAGGCCAGGCCAGTGCAGCAGATGATCATTACCAAACGTATCCCATCGCCCCTCGCCCCCGGCGCTTGGCATGGCACACACACATCTCCATCCACATCCACATCCACATCCATCCATCCCACCCTTCTTTCATTCCGGGCGCTTTTTGAACCCTAAGGGGCTGGAGGGAGGACTACCAGTGGTGAGGTGCCTACCGGTAGGGATCCACCACACATTATCGACGCCACACCCGTTCTGGAAAGTTGCCTCGAGCAAATCGCCCAACAACCCGCCAGCGGCGCCCACGTGCTGTTTGTTAGCTTCACCCAAACGGCCCTATCCCTGCCGGCGCCATCCTTTGAATGGAAGCAAGGGATCGAGAGAAGTACCCATTCGTGTTCAGTGTTCGCCGCAGCCAATAGTGCCACCACCACCATCACCAACACGGTCGACTTCCGTGGAAGCTTGAATGGCTTTGAACTCCCAGGCTGGGCATTTTTCAATTCGCGTCGTGCCGAAAGCCACTCATTGGCGCCGGTATGAAAAGATCTCAGGGTCCACGGTCGGTAGACGTTAGTGGTTCCTACCGGTCCCATGCGTAGGAGTACGCAAGGGCGTAGCAGAGCGGAATACAGCTTCCGAGACCTTCCAAGTCTTCCAAGCCAGCTTGACGCCCATGTCCACAACGGTCACAGGCAGACGTTCTCGGTGCGTAACGCGCGCCGTTCGATCTAACAAGTCATATTAATATTACTGTAATGATAAAACCACGGTCAACCATCCACGCCTAGAACCCAATCGGGCTAGCTTAGCGCTGACGACGTAAGAACAAGGCTGTCCCCAGTGCCATCCCTAAAAAAAAGATCAAAATTCAAAAATGAACATTGTGTGTATTATTGCATCGCACACAACAAAAGTGCCCTCGGACTCGTGTTTGGCTTAGCTTTACAGTACGTGATTGCAAGATTTACCGGTTTTTCTTGCTTGTGTCAATATCTTTGAAACCACAGGTCACCTGACCTGATTGTATTTGACCTTATACGGTATATCGCGCCCTGCCTTGCCTCGTGCTCGCCTGCTTTTGTGTCACTGTCTGGTTAGGCGACCTCGTGTACTTGAAAATCTTTGGCTCGTCGAAAAAGAAAAACCTAGAAAGACCCCCGTGTGAGTACTGTACTTTGAGTTTATGCACTTGTCCGATGCCCCCGCAGTTTTCGTTAGCTTTAGCAGCCACGCGTCGAAAAACGCGACTCGAACCACCATCATCTCGAACGTTAGCAGTTTTTGCTTTGTCCCCCCCTCTCCCCCTAACTGTCCGAGTTGTCCGAGCCGAGCCCCTTCCTCATTTGATTTCCGTCCCCACGAGCATTCACATTCCCTTTTACGTGAGGAGGCCCTCGAACAATCATCAAACTTCTTCGTCTGATTCGCTTGGGCGCCTTGATGGGGATGGTTCAAGTTGCCGTCGGTTACTGTAACTCTTTAAGTGAAGGGGGTCATTCGATGTTCGCTTAACATCGATGCTGCTGTACTCGTACCGGCTTCACTCTCCATCCTCATTCAGTACTGTGATGTGATGTAGGAACAAATGGCAACGGGGTCAGAAACGAAACCGCGTCCGCTCGATTAGATTACGGTTTCGAACGAAATGACGATATATATTGCCGATCGCACTAATGATTTACATCAGAAAATGCTTTGTCAGCGTTCGCTTGGTTGTTGTCCCCATTCTACAAACTCGATACTCCCTCGGTGTTTCGGTGCTCGGTTTACAGCCCGTCACACAATTGCAAACAGCTTGGGTTTTTGTACGTCCTCGCATCTCGCAGAAATTTTGACACACGAACGGACGAAATTTCAAGTAGGTTCCTACTTTTTACTTCCGCCGTCTGGTTACATCCTTGGGGTTGGCTTCTAGAGCGGAAAGACTATCTCCCGTGAAAGCGATGGAAACGGAAGTCTGCGCGGGAAAACTAGGCTCACTGGCCAGACCGCATGTCATAATGAATGACCAGCAGTTTTAGGCGACATAGACGGATTTTCCCATGTAGGGTTGCTACGATCACGAGGTTGCGATATCATCGTCATATCTAGTGATGGGAATGTCAGATGAGACGCGGTATGTCTCGTACGCTGCATTTTGCAATCAATGTTAGGGGGCTGCCAGCACCAATCCTCATGCTATTGTCGTATTAACAGTATCCAGCGGTTGCCTGCTCTTTACATCTCCGAGTCCATGCCCAGAGGCGCCTTGAAGCCAAATCATGAACTCGGTTGAAACCTCTCCATTTCGGTCCAAAACAAAACCAATCAACGGAAGCTATCATATCAAGCGACAACGTCACTTTGGTAGACAACTTACCTCTGATACCTCCTGTTGTCGGTGCGCCGCACATGATCTATCTTTGATTTCGTCTAAGGTCAAGCATACAAGATTTGACATCGAACTTTTTTGCTGCTCAGAAATTCTGGGGTCGCTTACAAAACCGCAGCGGCGACTCCTGATCTTCGTAAACCCTTTGCACATGTTGGCACCACTCTGCAGGCAGCTGAACAAATTGCTCTTGAATTATACCCCAATTAGCAGCACGGATCTCATATACACCGGCTATATTGCATTTGTATATACCGAGACCATACCTTTCATCGACATGTGCATCATCGGAGCATTGGAGTCTGCCAGATGCTTGGCTGAAATCCCAGTCCAGGTGACGGCAACTACGTCGGAAACAATAAAGTGAGGCATCCACAACACTTTGGTCAGTAAGAGCCGCTTGAGCATAGGGGCAAGTCTTACCCTGATTCGCAGATCTTCGTTCCGTCGATGGTCAACGGGGAAGTGGCGCTACCGCTGAGCCCGGACATGGACATGCCATCAACTCCTTCAACCAAATGGAAGTGCCGCAGCGACGTGCACGCGCCCGTCCTCGCGCGCACCATGCGTCGGTCCCTTGCCTTCCTTGGGGGTCCGACGATCCCACCGACAGACTATTGGGGGTGGCCGCGTCCTGTCGGCGTAATCTGGCGTAATCGGCCACTCGATGCGAATTGTATAATAGAATTTGCTTTTGCGGACCTAGGTCCGTGCGGCGTAACCCAATGTTGGCGCCAGGGTACGCCTGCGAGTGAATCCGCAAGGGGCTCACGGTACGATACACGGCCCCTGGACCGCTGTAATTGAATCGTACCGGGAATGCGATGCAATCCGGATACACCGACTAGTCCAGAACCTGTGTCTAGAAAGGGACAGTCCTCTGCTAGTGTTCAAGGCTGTGTGATACGTGATACGTGCTAGATGCGGCACACTGAGGATGGGATGGAGGGTCTAGATGACAGTATCAGATCGTTAATAGACCATCCGCGTCCATCTCACTCACGTACTTGCTTTGGAAATGGGAGAGGTAAGGAATGAATAAATAGCCGAATAGTCTCACGATTCTAGTAATGGGATGTGTCATAAATTGAACCGCGTGTAGTGACATTGCATGTGCTCCGATTGCCTATCTGCCCACCTTAATGTGGCTTATAGAGTTTTGAGGCTTTCAGGACCCGGCATTGGCTTGCCTCATTCACAACACGTTGCAGAGGGATAACCGGTGAGGACCCTTGAAATGAAAGGGCTCTGCGTCATGTCACGGAAAGAACAAAGACGATACATCGTCGCACCATTTTTTCGTCTTTCATCTTTCTAGAAAACGAGACGGTTGTCCAGGCGAAGGTCGGAAAGAAAATGCGAAGAAAGCATGGAGAGCCAAATAACGATGACGTGGTCCGAGCGTGGGCCGAGTTTCTCCTCAGCCACCGAACGCGACCCTGGACAAGCCCGAACATTCCGGGCCCGATCCCGAAAAGACAGGCGTTGATTAAATTTGTGATCAACTTGGTTTAATGTTTTCCGTACACTCCCAGAGTTAAATGATAAATGATGTCAGAAATCAGAAATCCGTATGGGGTGGCGTGATAAGGCAAGCGAGCAATACAACCGTTGTGCGAGTCGGAAGAGACCCGTATCTACAAAGGAAAGCACATCCACACTACTAAGCTACTGCTACAATCGAGTCAGTAAAGCTAGTGACGACCATCTCATCATCAGTAACGCTGTGGACTTCCAGCGTTGATTTATAAGAATGATGATTAAGATATGGTGTTGTCGCCGAAGCAGTTAAAACCGACTTAGATAATCGGATGCGTGGGAACAGCCGACAACCGTCGGGGAGGCGAATTTGGTTCCTGGGCGAGGTACGGGCCTACTAGGGCCCATATGAGCCAGATGGTAATGAGAGTCGTATCGTATTCGGAGTTTGGAGCTTCCGGTCTCCGAAGATGAAAGTGGCGAAAGAGGTGCATGAGAGAGAGCGAGAGTAGTGCGACGTGTACGGGGCGCTGTGTGGGGATGGCTGAGAAACGAGGCGCACTAGAAGGTTGTGGAGATTGGCGCCTAGAACGAATAGGGTTGTGGTAGTTGTCAAAGGGCCGGAGTGGACGGGTGACGCGTGGGAAGGAAGAAGGCAGCGTCGGGGTGTGTCTTTCGAGTCAGAGGAAAGACGAGGCGATGTGAAGAGCCCGAGATGAAGATGCTTTCCCCGATTGGAATCACTGCCCGGGTGTGTGGCGCCCCCGATGTTGCCACCCCACTCTATAAATCTGCCCGTTTATCTGCTTCCGAACACAGTCACCCCCACCCCGAACCCGACAAGACAATGCCCCCCTCTTTCCAGTACGACCTCCCAATGCGCCTCCCGCTCACACCAACAACACATCAGAAGCGCAACTTGTCCCATCGCCGCC
>QLOU01003380.1:0-11151 GCA_003313715.1 Russula abietina | reverse complement strand
AGGCAAGTAGCTTTCCCATACACCATACTTTGTTGAGGAGCTAGCCACCCACATGTGCAGCTGGCCACTTTACCACTGAGTTAGTGCTATTATATACTATATTAGCACTTGACCTGTGCTACGCACAGGGAGAATGAACATGCATGTGAGCGGTGTGGTTTCAGGCACAGATGGGGTGGGATGCGCAGTAAGTTGTGTTTGAGTAAAGAAGGTAAAGAGAAGATTTGCAAAAGAAAGCCTGATTAATTCTCAGTGATTATAGAGACGACAAACAGAAGAGGGGACAACATGAATGAATAGTACAGTAATACGGTTGTTACTGGACAGTGAGTCATTGGAGGAAAGAGCCTTGACCATTTACCAAAGTGCGTTTGCGGGACAGACACGGCTATTCTGTTCTCTCTTTGATTCTACTCTCGCTCTGTGCAATTGTGTTGACTCATGGACTAATATGGTGACTCGTCGACCATACGCTTTAGACCCAGACCTGTTGGGACTTTTAGTAACGAGTCCCAATTAGAACTGCGTGATGAACGGTCTGTCCATCATTCAGTTCTTGTCCTACTATATTTGCTTGCCTTCTTGTCTGTTACTATACAAGGTCATCTCGATTTGTCTCGCTACGTTACAATGCCGCCTTCCCATTTCATATAACTGTTTCACAATACCGCATGCCTCAAGAAGTCTAAGTTACTGCCTGCTACTTTACAAGACCGCTGTTTCGTTGATCCGTTACTATACATGTCTGGAAAGTTTTGTTACAACTTGCACCAATACTAAGCCTTACCAAAGATAGCGATTCCAGGTTCGGAGTACAAGCCATCTCAATAGGTCTAGTTTTGGATACTATACGCTTCCGAACTGTTCTGTATGACATTCCGCTCCCTACAGAAGGAAACCTGGGCTCTATGGTGCAGATATGTCCAAAACGCGAAAAGGAGTGAGTAGAGGTGTCCACAATATCGCGTTTTTGGCCCTATTTGGCTTTGCCTGTTGGATTTCGTTCGTTTCGAGTATAAATAGACCTGTAATTACAACCGAAGAAGCCCTAAGCTTCTCTTGAATCTTATTCTGTGCTTCCTAACACTTTCCTGTCCACTCAACGGTCTCAAAGACCATTTCATATCTTTTAAACAAGAAACAACCTTTTCCCACACCTAGTAATAAGCAGTACTTAACAAGAAATCAGGAACACGCTTGTTGCGTCTTCTAGAAGGCTTCTCAAAGCAGTCATTGAAGTCTATAGAATTGAGTGCCCGTGTTACGGTCGAAACCAAGTCGCTCAACAACCAACCAGTCTTGTACAATCGAACATAAATCGGCTAACGCCTGAACGCCTCACAGAGCGTATCAATGGTACAGTATGAGAGGCATAAGCAGCTGAGGCGAAAAAGAGTCTGTGGTTATTTTTTACATTTGCCAGCATGGGTGGAAGGGCCAGCAATGGGTTGTGGAGTGACAGTGCTTGAAGGAGATTGGACGGTGGAGAAATCATAATTGAATTTGAAACGGGTGGAATGGGGGTGTGAGGAAGGTGCTGTCATCATATGCAAATGGTGAGAAATGGAGGAGAAAGAGAGAATGGAATGACTTTACCAGGCTTTGGAGCCTTTGAGGCAGAAGGCGACCCCTTACCAAGGAAGTATATGTTGTCTACATCAATGTGAAATTGAATTGGTTGATGGGCAGCATCAACATCGACTTTGTTGAGCATTTCTTCAACACAAACATTTGTGTGTTGGATCGGAACGGGTGGGTTTCCTCTGTACTTATTTGATGTGAAGTTTCCTTGAATAGGCAGGATCGAGTTGTTGTGATTGTTTTTGTATTGTGAAATGTATTGCATCGCATTTACCTGGAAAGTGCCCTCATCGTTGTTACAGTTGAATGACAATCCAGCAGTCATAAGATGAGGATGTTGTTGGACGTTGTTGGTTTTTGACAGGATGAGCTACGTAGTAGTGAGAACAACAGTGCATGGTGATGAGGCGACATGAAACGTACATGAACAATATTGCCTACAACATGTACAATCATCAGGAAATTAGCCAAACCATGTTTTGATATTATTACTCCGCCCAAATCTGGACTTGAAGATTGGCTTGATCCGGCCCGGTCTGATTAAACATGATGTTCATCGCTACGATCGAATCTATGTAGAATGCTCATACTATAGACAAAGGTCCATTGCTATGATTGAAAGTGATCTGATCTACCCAATGTGATCCAGATTGATCATAACGAACTCAAATGTAACATTGATCAACATCAGCATTCCTTCAAGCAAATCTGGCTTGCAGTGAATCGCTCGTGTTCACATGGAACTCTGCCACTGACCCTTGTGGTCCTTCCGCGCGGTTTCCACACGCTCCCAATGCACTCCTTACACTGTGCACGGCCTCACAACTCTCCATAGCCTTCTTTATCAAGAATCTCGTTGTCAACGGCCGCCATCAAGACTAGCAATGTTTCATGATACCAGATCCTTGACTTTTACAACATACACATTACCCACACAACTTTAAGTTTCACATGTCATTTATATCGCATGCCCACCTGTAGCAAGCGAGGAATGCTGGTATAATTACAGTAATCAAGCAATTCATCACTATGAAAATCATACAGTAACGTAATTAATGTCAACGTGGACAACCCATCCCAGGCTGGCAACCTCCCGAATTCACAGCCGAGACGGCACCCGCAGTCAAAGTCAAATTTACCCGTCCTCCACGTCCCGCCTTCCCACTTGTCCCAAACGCGTGCGGCTTGTTCACCATCGAAGCGCCCTTTGCATAGCCTCTTTGAGTCTCTTTCCGGGGTGGTGCAAGAACCAAGCCACACGCTCATTGATCTCTGGTTCTCCACACACCTGTAATGGAAAGTTTGGTGGACGACCACACATGATAGCTGTGGTACGAATAAGGATTGTACTGACGGGAGCATAAATTGGTATGATCAAGTAATAGGTGGTAGGGGGGACAGACGTACAATGTGAGCTCATATATGGGCTTGATGCCACCACCCCGGCCTGTGAGGAATCGGCGCATGCACACTACATGACCTCCTGCTGAGCCTGTGCTGCTCATAGAAGGGTGATTGGACCAGGGCCCTGGAACGTCGCTGTAGGTGTGGTATTGCAATTCGATGGCGGCTGTCTCTGCATGCGTATTGTCAATTTGCATTTGGGAGCAAATGGACGGGGGAATAGCTGACCTTGAGAGTGTTGTCGAGAATAAGCACAACTACCCCACCCCTTTGGAACTGCCAGCAGTGCCCTTATCTCCAAACGTTGGTTCTAATTCTATGATAGCATGTTTGAGAATGGTTCCATGAGGCGTGAAGAGGTTTGAGACTGTGAAGTAGACAAGTGATGCCAGAGACTGTAAGCATGTCATGGGCGATGTTGTTGTATTCTAAGGCATGCTGTGAATGAAGGAAGGGTGGAGAGTATACGCACGGAGTCACGAGTACCTCGTTTCTGATGAGAAAGGGGTTGAGGATGCAAAGGAATGGCAGTTTGTCTTTGTCTAAGGCCAATCTACACGCCGTGTACGGTGTCAACACAGAATCCGATTGGCGAGCGCAATGAAAGGTAGGGGAGAGGAAGAGGACCTCCTCGAATGCTTCCAGACTCTTTAAAGGTCAACTGTGTTACAATCAGACAAACAGAAGAACGCATTAGGGTCAGGACGCACTGCAGTGTTCTTGATCGTCTTGTCGTCATCGTCGTCGTCGATCCTTCTCCCTGGGAGAGCGGTGTTGCCAGCATAGCTGAGCGTCTTTGCTCGTCTGTCAAGTATGGCGTCCATTCCATTCGTGTGATTGAAGCATGTGGCACTTGTCACTCATGCTGAGTTGTGGTACTTGAGGTTCGGGTCGAACCTCAGGTTCAGGTCTGAACCCGGTCCACAAGGTTCGCGAACCGGACCGTGGCCAGTCTAGCAGCTGCTCATATTCAACACGTTGATGGGCAAGTATAGGTGCCTTCTGGGTGTCAGAACAAGGGTCCCTTTGAATTAATAGAATAACAGCCTACCTGTTCTTCAATCTGTGCTAACACTTGTGCTAGCGTTCGAGCCATGCGTAACTCGGCGCCCTTCTATGCATACACCTTGCAGGCAGACGTGGTATGCACCTCGGTGGAAGCCTTGCCGCTCTGCTCCATTGTGCCCGGCTTGCTTTCACCACTGTTAGACTGAAACCCATCATAACTTTGAGTCAGAATGTCCGTCGAATCTCTCACAGGAATTGATAGTACAGAGGACCCAGGTGCAGGAACCGGGATTTCACTGCGATTAATGCTCCAGCTCTTCAACGTGTGATTCGGCAGCCTTTGTCCTGGACCAGTTGCGTTCTATTCATTCGAGGTCGAGGTCGAGGTCGACGATGTGAGGTTGATACTTGAAAGGATAGATAGCTGTGATCTTGGCTGCACTCTCGGGAGGAATGGTTTTTATCAGCAGGTGAGCGCTGAAAAGGCTATAAGCGCGAGCATGTTGGGCACTCCAATGACACGTTGACGCATTTTTCGGTCATGTTGACTTACCATACGGCGGAACGTGTCATTGTAAGTTTGGTGTGTGCAAGTGCTCATAAGTTAACTTAACTTAGGATGAGCCACTCGTTCGAATTGGAGCAGATTAAACGCGTCAAAGGCTCGGGAGCGCCCATCAGCCACAAGCCACAACTGTACAGTTCTTCCTCTTCTGTCTATCCCTCTTTTGTTAAGTTCTCTCATCGTCTCATTGCCTTATCCCCTCTCAATCATCGTCCGACCCCTCGACCTCCGGCATAAGGTGACTGCAAAGGTATCGTTCAGCCCTCACAGCCACCAGTTTTGACGTCCCTCTCTCTGAGTCTTTCCAACTTGGACAACGACGACCAACTATCGCCGCGATGGCGTGACCTTAACATACCCTTCACACATTTTTACATGTGTCTGGCACAGCGATAACCCGCTTGTCGACTTGTTCCCACAAGCGCTGGCGGTCAATTGGGACCCCCTATGTATCTAAGCCTCCTCGGAGTCCTCGCTCATCAAAGAGGGTATCATTACTCAGTGTCAATAATCATTACCATCTAGTCTGACACTTCCGTATGTTCTTTTCTTATTTTCTTTCTCTCTCTCTCTTGCGTATTCTCAGTTTGTCCTTATCGCTTGGCACTCACGTTCGCAGAACTGTCCACACGTGTTTGCCAACCTCGCCCGCTCACCATCTCTCAATTTCTTTTTATCGCCCGTTCCCATGCGTAGCTGTCACTCGACCTGACTGCCTCCAACTGACATAGCACATTGACATGACAGGTCCCATTTACAAAGTGAGTGCTGCTCCACTGCGTCGCACCCAGAAGGCTACTCACAAAGACACTCGCACTACCCTGCAGTGCTATAAAACAGTGCTGCTGTATCAGGTAAGTGAGTCACTATTGTCCAATCTCTATGACTCAGGGCAGTGCAGCTTGTATGTCTACTCTAGAGTCCGGACTCTCCCGAGACTCCGAGATGCCAATCGATGAAGATGATGGGCATATAGACTACCATTTCGGTCGGTCCAACTCTGCTGGAGCCTCTTGCGCTTGTGGTGGCAGTGCTCACAACACGTCAACACACGAAGCTGCTCTTCACTCGCTCACACCTTGTTCCTCACACAGCCAAATGCACAGCCCCGTGTCATTGCTGCCCAACCCCGACACGTCTGGGCCCAAGAGAGGACAGTCACCTCTGAGCAACCCTTGCGATGAAGAAGCCTCCACCCAGGCTCTTTCCCGCCAGCCAAGAAATTTGAAAGCAGCGAAGAATGACACAGGGAAGGGAAAGACACCACCGAAATGAAGGAGGAAGATAACTGAGGGGTCTCAATCTGTAAGTACTCGCCGTGTCATATGATAGTTATCATATCAATAGTAGTCGTACCTATTGTGTGTATAGAAATAAAATGATTATTAATTTCACTTCTCCGAAGAGTGAATGATCGAGCAAGACGCAAATGATTGTGCCCTAACAGCATGATAGAGATAGTCTAGATAATCATGTACAAACACACTTGCAACTCGATGATCGGATGTGATCAGCACCCTTGTGTATGCTCAGACAAGGTGATTAATATTCTATAAGATAGTACATACAGAATATGAACAGACAATCTCAAAGACCCATGCACTGATCATCCCAACTGTCTTTGATCCTGAAATATTGTACTAAATCATAAAACGCCCACTCTGTATCAGATCTGGTAATACACTTCAAATATATTGGACATGATAGACGTGATAGACATGAACAGTGTTACGCCTGTCGACCTTCTCTCTCTACTGTATGCTTCGTCTTGATCGTTTCCCATTATGTGTACGACCGGCCCGCTTATCCACGCTTACCGGACTATCTAGATCATTAGCAGTTGTTTTAGCCTAACGCGTCTACAGTACTTACCTTCCTGTTTCGGCTACCTTCCCCACGATCACGCAGCTCCTCCTCACTGACTATTAGTGAGTCGTCGCGCATGAGTCGTTACTATACTTCCCCAGTCATAATTAGTCATGTTGACTCCTTACTATACTGCGCTCTCGATGACTTGTTGCCTTCGTCATCGTGACTCTTGTTGACTCGTAGCACCAGCTTGTATATTCAACGGATGGTCCAGACCATTCAACGGATGGTCCAGACCATTCAATGGATGGTCCAGACCATTCAACGGATGGTCCAGACCATTCAACGGATGGTCCAGACCATATAAGTGCTCTGAACGGTGGCCAGTCTCTCCAGACTTGGTCTCCTTGTAATCACCCTACTTCAGGACCATAAACCCTTCGGAGCGTTCGCTCTTCAGTTCCTTTCAAGCTCACTAAGTCTCCGCTCCACTCTCCACTCCGCAATCCTTTATTCCCTTGCGCTCTAACGCTCCGCGCTTAGAGTCTGCTATTGGACCGGGTCTCCACTTAGATCTGCTTTGCCTTATCTTATCTTATCTAAGGCGACTCTTATACAAAGAGTAGACTCTAACACGATACGGATAGTCCGTCCGTAACATTAGACCAAGTCTTCATTACCACGAAGGAGAAACTCCCCTACAGCGAGTAATCAATTTGCGACACAGAAGGTTCCCTCCACTATAGGGAGAAGACTCTTAGAGAAGAGTATAATCAGCGACAAGGTTCCCTCCACTTCAGAGAGAAGACTCTTAGCGAAGAGTATAATCAAGTTCTCACATTTACGCGCGAAGGATCTAAAGTAACAGATCAACGTCCAAGGCCCTCAAATCTTTGAAGGCCTTACCCAGAAGTTAACACAGCTCGATTAGCACGACTGTTTAACTTAGACAAACCAGACGAACCCATCCCAGTTCAAGTTTGAACTTCAGACAACCTCCCAGCACACGTCAAAGGCCAAGTAGTTTGGTCACCAATCGGCACACATCGCACCGGATATTATCTTTGGAGTAACCAATTCCACGCATTCGAACCAGTCGAATTCATCAGAGACAGTTGGTTCTTTCTTTACGAACGCGATCGACAGACCTACGTCTCTTTCAAAGATCAAATCCCTCCGAACCAACAAGGCACAGGCAGTTGGCTCCCAGACGACCCCGCACATCCAGACTACATCCCAGTCGCTACCACTTCTGCGACTACTTTAGATGCACCGACCGCCTCTACCTCTGCTCTAGTTACTGTAACTAGATCTCCACGCACCGTATACGGTCCACCAACCCTTGAAGTTCAAACAGACATCCCATTTGGAGACGACCCCGCCGTATCTCCATTTCTTACCGCGCAGACCAGAGCATCACCGTCAGTGATCAGAAGCGATTCCGAGAGTGAATCCAGCAGTGAAGAAGAATCTTCACCAGAAGACCAAGCTCGAACAGTTGCACCTACCAGAGCACCAGGCACACCAGCCCTATTTGGCCGACATCCATATCCGCCAGCAGAAGAATTACTAGCTGCCCAGTTTCAACACGCATTAATCGTTGCAAGAGAGCCCGAGAACCCTCTCACACCGGACGAACAGTTACATCTAGCAGAGCAAGCAGTTGAATTCGGAGTTGTACCTCAAGCAATTCAACCACTACCAGCTATTATACAGCAAGCTCCACCGATCCAGGTACCCGTCGCAGTACAGATCACCCCAGTCGTACCAGTCATGGCCCAGCAACAGCCACAGCAGCAGCAGCAAGTGCAAGTCGCAGCACCAGCAGCGCCGGCAGCAGCAGTAGCGCCCGCGCAACAACAGGATCCCAAACTAAAGGGAACAGAACCCGACATCTTCAATGGCGATCGAGAGAAGTCGGATGAGTTCTTGCACCAATTCAACATGTATTGGGCACTGAACGAAGAGAACACGATGTTCTCCACTCCATATTTCCGCGTAGTATACGCGCTCTCCAGACTTAAAGGAGACTTAGTCGAAGATTGGAGAAATGACCAACTCGCAGCAATACGAACTCGAGTTACCCAGAATCCTGCGCTTCGTACTGATGAAGTCGTTTGGAACGATTTCAATGCCGCCTTTACGGCCGCCTTCACCAACACTACGAAGCAGCAGAATGCCTATAACAAACTCATGAACTTCTATCAGCACCAATTGCCGCTCGATTCCTACATCGCAACATTCCGACATCTCATCAAAGAAGCCGGATATACGCCCAATGAATTGTCTGTAATAGACATTTTCGCCAAGCATATGAATCCCAAGATTCTCGAACTCGTCCTATATCGAGAGCCTGCGCCCGAGACCTTGGCGCAATGGGAAGAAGCTGCTCGAGCAGAGCTCAAGAAGTATGAGAAGCAAAACACTATGCTGACTTCAATTCGAAGTCGCACGCAATGGCGACCGCCACCTCCCAACCGAAATGGGAGGCGCTCCAATCCCTATGACCATGATCCACGATCATACGATCCAATGGATGTAGATGTCCCAGTCTATAATCGAATCAATCGAAGCCAGCGCATTAGCAAAGCCTATACGGAAGCCGACAAGAAGCGCTTCAAGAATGAAGGCCGCTGCTTCAATTGCGATAAGCAAGGCCACATGGCAAATGTCTGCCCTGCCAAGAAGAAGTCTCAGTCCAACTTTAGGACTAACCGACCTCCGGCACGACGCAAGCCCACCTCCGGGCAATTCAAGAGACCCTTTCGCCCGAAGCCACCTCCACTAGGCTTCCACCTGTCTGCCCGAACAGCGACAATCGAAGAAATTAATGATGAAGAAGGAGAAATCGAGGAGGAAGATCCGTATCAAGAAGACGACGATGTGCCCTCACTCGCGGCCCGAACTGCCCAACTCACCGACCAGAAGAAGGAAGATTGGCTTAAAGAAATGAGGGAACGATTCAACGTGAATTTTTAGAGGGACCTCATCAAGCAGCGATGTTGAGAGTCCTGTTCCCAGAAGCCGTTATTATGCCAGATTCCAGTTCAGTTTGCGCCTCAGTCACCATGATCTCCAATAGTCGATTACCCCAGACTACTGTCCAAGCTCTAGTGGACAGCGGTGCTACCGACAATTTCATCTCTCCCAAAGTGGTCCAGCTTTTCAATATGCCGATGCATCAACTCGCCAACCCACGAGTTGTACGAAATGTCGATGGAACTACCAACTCTATTGGAAGGGTATCCAAAATAACCTTCCTCAATCTACAGCATAACGGAAAGACCAAGGTCCATCCGTTCTTCATTGCAAGCCTGGGAGCCGACCATATGCTCCTTGGAATGCCCTTTCTAAGCTCTCACAATCCATCCATCGACTGGGCAAAGGCATCCTTCTCTGGGAAGGACCGAGAAGTAATTGCTACCACTATGAACGCCCATCTTGCCATAGATGACAAGTATGGTGCTTACTTTGAACCCATGCTTGCTGAATTGGACGCGCTCCAACAAGAAATACAAGTACGGAAGACTACTACTTCCACCTCCCTTGCCGTCGAAGCCGGCAAGAAGAAGAAAGAAACCCCTTGGCATGTCCTGGTCCCACGCGAATACCATACCTATTGAAAGGTATTCAGCGACAAAGAAGCTCAAAGACTTCCTCTGCGAAAACCCTGGGACCATGCTATCGACTTACTGCCCGATGCGCCTTCCACCCTCGACTGCAAGACCTACCAAGTCCCTATAAACTTACAACCAGAATTGGACAAGTTTATAGAAGAACACCTTGCTAAAGGATACATTCGTCGATCCAACTCCCCCTACGCTTCCCCCTTCTTCTTTGTCCACAAGAAGGACGGAAAATACCGACCCGTCCAAAATTATCGAGCCCTTAATGCCGTTACAGTCCGAAACACCTATCCCCTTCCACTCATCAAAGAACTAATTGACCGACTTCTTGACAAAAAGTGGTTCACTAAGTTCGACATTCGATGGGGGTACAACAACATTCGCATTAAGGAAGGAGACGAATGAAAGGCCGCCTTCAAAACTAACAAAGGACTCTTTGAGCCCACTGTTATGTTTTTCGGCTTAACCAACTCTCCAGCCTCGTTTCAGACAATGATGGACGAGCTATTCAAGGAAGAGGTTGCCACAGGCAATGTAGTAATTTATATGGACGACATTCTCATTGCCACCAAGGGTAGCCTCGAACGCCATCAACAAATGGTCAAACATGTCCTTAAGAAACTACGCGACAATGACTTATTCCTTAAACCCGAGAAATGCCATTTCCATAAGGAAGAAGTCGAATATCTAGGCATGATCGTCGGCAAAGGACAGGTCAAAATGGACCCTGTCAAAGTTGAAGGAATCGCCAAATGGCCAATCCCTACCACAGTTAGCGAGCTCCACTCCTTTCTTGGCTTCGGAAACTACTACAAGGATTTCATCGACCATTACTCCCTCATCGCGTGTCCACTCCATGAACTAACCAAGAAGAAAGTTCAGTGGCATTGGGACAAACCCCAACAAGTAGCGTTCAAAACGCTAAAGGACATATTCACGTCGTACCCAGTCCTTCGGAATCCAGACCCTGCCAAATGCTACATTTTAGACTGTGACGCGTCGGCCTTTGCCGTTGGCGCCACACTCAGCCAAGATTTCGCAGATGGACGCCACCCGGTTGCCTTTTTCAGCAAAAGTCTACTTCCAGCTGAGCGCAATTATGACATCTATGATCGGGAATTGCTCGCGATCATTAGCGCATTAAAGCAATTCCGGTAC
>QLOU01003378.1:0-17561 GCA_003313715.1 Russula abietina | reverse complement strand
TCTCCCAGTCATTCTTCTTGCTTTCGCAATTGGGGTTGCGGCAATTTCACCCGGTAGTGACATAACCCAGAATAAGAAGGACGTACTAGTTAAAGGTCCGTCACTCTTTTCATTGCGCCTCCCATTTTCTGCTCAACTCGTCCACAGGTCCGGATATCCCGACAACAACCTCCTATTCTAGCGCTTCAAGTAGTACTACTACAAGTTATACACCAAGTAACACCCCCTGAACTCAGCCTGAGGCTGGCAACGTTTGTCAAGACGTTTGTGGAGAAATTCCCTGTGTCAGTAAAAAAAATCCTAAATGCCAGAGTCGCGTTTCTGATCACGTCACGGTAGCTCGCATACGTGGTTCTCACGCAGGGGAAATAGCCGTTTACTTTATTAGAGTGGGAGGACGTGAAGAATATCATACGCAGACGACTTTGAGTCGTAATTTTCTGTCTACGAGTATTCCGTTCGTTAGATCCATTCGTCATCGGGTGTATTAAATTTAAATGTCACTGAAGGCCACTATGTAAACATGGGGTTCTCGACTTTGAACCTGACACTGAGTCCTCTGGCTGGCTAGGGAATACACCTCTGATTCTTGAAGCTTGAAGAGCATGGTGCAGCGGACCTTTGAGTCCGGTCCCGGTCCATAAATGGCAGTGGCGGTGCGCTCGGGCCTGGAATCGGACCACGACCCGGACTCCGGACTACGACTGCGATCATCCTTGACCACAACCATGACAATGACTACGTACACGGTTCTACGCTAGGCGACGTCCTTTCGAACATTGGTGGTTGGTTAAGTTTGGCGCATTCGATCACTGAACGGGTGTGTTGTACGCGTTTGCCCTGATCGACCTGATCGTCGAAGCCGAAGTGCCTGGATACGCCTTATTTCCGTTTTTCCATAGTCATGGCTACTCATCATCAAGCTTTACCACAGTTTTTGACGCAGCTTCGCCCAGCCAGTTTAGTCTGACTTCCCTCATCCACTGTACAGGAAGCCTGGTCGACTACTGCAATGGGTTCCCTTTTCCTCGTTCGAGTAAGAAGTTGCGGAGCCTGTGGTTGACTACCGCGGCTGACTCGGAGATTCTGTTATGGTGATTCAAAGTTGAAGGTTGAATGCAGTGGATGAATATTCCATGCGGCGTGCCGAGGATATTCGCGCAGCATGTCTTCTGCTTCTGATATATACGGTATCGAACACGGAAGGAGACAAAAGAATTTTGAATAGAGAAATTAATATTGGGTGTAATATGTAGTCGATACCATCCTCGCTGGGGAACCACATATAAAGGTCGATGTTATCGTTCACTGTTCATTACAGTAACCGACCACCCTTGTTCATACACCCCTCCACTCCTTAATTGAAAATCCTTTCTCGTCTTCGTTCTCAAAAAGAACTGTCATTCCCTGCATACACACACCTGACACTTGCATATCTGTCATTATTACCACTATGCGCTTCACCACTGTCGTCAACCTGCCCATCGTCGTTGTTGTACTCGCAATTGGGGCTGCTGCACTTCCCGGATTTCCCACCGCCCCGGGGGAAAACCATCGAGCCGATCCAATGGCTGGTCCGTCGCACATTTTTTCTTTTGTTATTCATTCAACATTCTTGTTGCTCAACTCGTCAATAGGACTTAACCCCCGTGGGTACCATTAAATTCTAAAATGCGCCCTTAAAGTACTCCCCAAGCTCGAGTAGTCCGCAAGATTCTTCGGAGTCGGAGAAAGCTTATAACTTAATCGGGCTCATTTTTTGTTTTGTCTGTTAGTAGATCCGGTCTATGTATTTGGATGTCGCTGAAGACTCGATGTGAAATACCGTCAATACTGTAATATACCGACGACGACCCGCCGAGGCGTGTTGTGACCGTTGTCCTGTAATGTAATTGACCTGAGTTACTAGTTCGCCCGCACCTGCTCTGGACTGTCACATCTGCGCCGCCATATCTGCACCTCTCTCAATGAGCATGCAAACGGAATTCATGTGTCCGTCAATCGAAGCCTTTATCATGTCATGAATGTGGATGTGGATGATTGGCGCGACGCGACGCGCCGACACGTGTTAGTTACGCCACTGGCACGTGATCTCCCCCTAGGTCTGATACTAGCTTTCTTCATCTTCGTCTAGCAAGTCTGAGGCCAGTCTCACTTTGCACTAAGACAAATGATAAAATCGGGGCAACTAAGCAAGAGAAAAAGTAAATCCAACGATTGCGCTCCCGCTTTGAAGCTACTCGAGCGTGGTACCAACGGGCCGTTCCCGGCCCGTGTTATTGTTGTGTGTGCGTGTGCGTGCCTGGTCAGCGCCACAACTTTGCACTTGGGTCTGGACGACTCAATCATGCTCGAAGTGGCGGCCATTGTGCAGATGCCTGGTGGTTGTCTCGGCGTTCTCGTCCACCGCAGGGATTGGTTCCGAGTGCTGCTGACTCGGAAATGCCTAGTTTGTGAACTCGGCGTCTTCGGCTTTCCTCCTGCCACAACCACGCGTCCACTCAATACTCAGTCGTCATTGTGCTTTACCATTTTGACTTGGCGCAGCTTTTCCAGCCAGCTAGTGCTCATGCATGCCCTCTACTCAGGCGATCGATGGCTCCTGCCAGTGTTCACACCATGTCCAAGACCATGTCTGTCCGTTGACGGCTCAGCTGGTTTGAAACGGCCAATACTGTAATGTCGTTTTTTCCTAGCTCAATGACTATTTATTGGCTTGGCTACCTTGGTTACGCCACTTTGGCTGTGGGAGATGCTCAGTTTGACGTTGTGTGACCACGAAACTCTGGGCGCCTAAGTTTAAGCCACAAGAAAGCGGTGATACAGGTCACAATCCACACTTCTGTCCTCTACCAACGTCCACACCGCGCCACATTTCGTCTCTGAGCTCTTCCGACGATGTATTATAAGAATGATCCTTCCGTCTCCGATTTCGTTACCCAAACGAGCCACACCCAGCCAAACTATTCATTCTCATCTGACACAACAAACCATCAACTATTCTATCCCCTCACTTATCCACGTCTTTTGCATCATGGTCTCCTGTTTCTCCCACGTCGGTCTTGCTATTTTCAATCCCTCCGACTTTCCCACACAGTGGGTGCTTGTTCTTTCGCCCAACGAGTTGTTCGAAGGCCGGGTGTGGTGTACCACCGTCGGGATGACCGTGAACGGCTGGCAGGAAATTTCGGTGGAATGTCCAAACTCCCCAGCGAGTTTCAATACCACCGCCACGTTCGTGGGAGTCATCCATATCGAACAGCTGACGCAGCCGATGGAGGTCGTCCAATACGAAATAAAGTCCAAAAGTATTGCCTCGACGAAGAGCGCTAACCCCGTCTACACGGACCAATATGTTCTGCAGGCCCTCAGGTGTATCGGCGATAGACGATATGGATCCAAGTTCCTCTCCAGGGAGAAGGAACTTTACGATGCGATCCAAGCTCGCATCCCTATTCTCAATCAGTCTCCCAGAACGACCTCGTCGTTCCCCATTGTGTCAATACCGCAGGGCGGTGTTCGCTTTGGGAAATCAAAATTAGAGTGGTGATCGATACCCGATATTCCTTGCATGGAGATGTACTTACGCATTAAAGCTCCTTAATCCCATAGATCTACATACCCCCGCTGTCTTCATTGCTGTCTCTTGCTGTGTAATTTAATGTTCTTGCGTCTAATTGCTGTGTAGTTTTAACCGTTGTCATTTGTAGCCTAGTGAATATGATTAGATTGCTTTTCATCCGCGACACAGACTTTGAGCTGCTCACGCTGAAGGGAAGTAGGTTTGAATAAATAGTAAAGAAAGGTCTTCTCGAAGGAAGACCTGTTAAACAGATGAGGTGATGTGTGAACGAGGCTTAACCAGAGGCAGCGGGACTGAAATAGAAGGGGAAATGGGTTTAATTACGGTGGGGAGCCTGAGGGCCAGGTATAAGTACATGCAGAGAACAATGGGGAACAGGATGCGACAGGACACAATGGGAACCACAACAACCATAGATCTACACACCACAACACAAACATAGCACATGTGCCCTCCCTATAACGCCTAGTGGGTAGTACATTATTAATAAAGCTCATTGTGCTTTGAACGCTATACCCCCCATGTCGAGCTCCACCTGACGCAATTGGACTTTGCATCATAATTACTCGGAAGAACAATTAAGTATTGATATGCGCAACCACACTGGCCCCTATGGTGTCATGAAACAAATACTTGTCGAAATCAATGGGTATGTGTGACCTCTTTATACTTGGTTCGTATCGCGATGGAGCGGTGACTCCCATGATCAAGCATACTTTCGTATTGAGGACGTAAAACGTGGAAAACCGGGTAACTAAAATTTATTCTCGGGTGTGCATAAGCAGAGAACGTGAATAACATCCATGCTATCAACTGCAGTGTAACTTAACTTACCTTGCCTAATTAGTCAACCACGGTTCCCACTGAGGTGCTTCGCTCGTGAATGATAACAAGTTCGAACTTCCTCTCTTCTCCGAAGATGGCACAATCCCAGACTCCGATCCCGCCAGCACAGAAGACGATGCGGAAGTTTGAGCAAGGCCGTTACACCGCTACGGACGTTCGCTGGGGGATGACACTCGATCTATCCGGTGCGGACTATCGGTCGTTGATCGCATTTGGATTCCATGGGCAAGAAAACCAACAGGCGAGAGCTTCTCGTTCCTCGGCAGCTACTGTACTAGAGGAGCTGATCGTTGCATTGTCGTGATCGATCTAACCCCGGGCCCGCGCGCTTTGCGGCGCGGTCTTACAATCTCGCAATCCATCGCTGCGCCATCACGTATTCACGTACTTTGTACGGTAGTGGGAGTTCCGTCCTTGCGGTGCAGGTTTCACCATCGGCAGCGTCGTCAGGAACGGCTCGTTCCTCGCTGTTCGGGACTTGAAGGGACTGCACCTGGAAGGGGCCGCGGGAGTCGTCACGGAAACCTTCCCGACGTGCTGGGAAGTGGAAGTGATGCATAATGGCAATAAGAGTGGGAATGCGGAGGGCGGTACCGAGGATGCCAGTGATGAAAAAGGAGACATATATGTCCGGTAAGTGTGGATATCTGACCCAGTATGCATACCGATCTCATCGCTGTGGGTTCACTAGTATCCAGCTTCCGCATTCCAAGATGGCCCTGAGCTTCAAAAGAAGCTATGAAGGAGCGCCTGTAAGCTCTCCAGTTCTAAAATGTTGCTTTTCCCCTTCTTCTTGAGGAACCGCATACCGCAGCTTTTTCTGACGCAAGAACGGAATGACGTGAGCACCTATTGGCGGCTGAGCCCAGCGCCGGCAGCAGAGCGGCAGGTCGTGAAGAACCCGCCGATATCGACAACCGACAGCGTACAGAGAGGAGGGGTGACGACGACTATGATAACGACGACTAGTGTGACGACTACGACAAGGACCGTGACGCGTATGGTTGCTGGCGATGTCTAACGCGAGCCTGTCAGTCGCGCCGCGGCCTTCGGGGGTCCCGAATCACGAGCTGGGCACCACCGTGCTCGTAGTACAGCCGACGACACCGCACAATTTGCCTCCGGTTTTCTTTGCCATGTATATTTCTTGTCTTCTTTCTTTACAGATGGCTTTGGCCTTGTATCATGTAGTAAATGATGATGTGGATTCCTTTCGCGATGATTTTCGCCTAAGAAAGCAGTGACTCCGGTTTCAAAACCGGCCCCGCCAAATCGCATCCAAATTTGGAAAAACGACGGACCATGGCCGGCACTGGTTTGAAACTGAAAGACCAGCCGTGTTTTGCTACGACTGCACTGCCGCTCTTCTCTTTCCCCATTACAGTACCCGCGATTCTAGTACTATTCTCTCCTCAATTCCTCACTTCCCGCGTATGTCCCACACTTATCCCACTCTCACGTCGTCCAATTTCCAACTAATTTTCGATTGCCTTGAAAGGATACAAAAAAACGCACAAGGAACGATCTTTTCACGCACCCGCTCGTTGACCGGTTCGAAGCCTGCGATTCGGCTAGTAGCGTTCTCATGGTGCTTCAAGAGCAAGTCCAGGAGCTCAATACATCTCAACGCAGCAATAAAACAAGGTCAAATGGGTATGTCTTTGCTATGACGAATACGTTTCCGTCGACAGAACCATTTTCAGAAATTTATCTAAACGAAACTAACCAAGAAACTGATTGGAATCAACAATAACCTCAAGGATGCGCTGGAGAACCTCCTCTTGCGTCAGCCTGTCCAGTCTTAGACTGGACAAGCTGACGCAAGAGGAGGCTCGTGGCCTCTGCGCAACTCCTGGAGATCATGAACTCCATCGATAGCGAAATCAGCAATGCGCTTGTCATCGACGACAGTAGCAGGCATCGATGATAGGTGGACGGCGTCGACGATCGCGTGAAAGATGTCGACGAAACGACGAAAAAGTGGACTTCGGCTGTTGATGACAAATCAGTGGCGGTGATGGTGCGCAATATACTTTTAATCAATTGACCAACTCCTAATGCAACTATGTAGTAGATGGAAAAACGGCCGGGAGAGTTATCCAACAAACAGCTAATGCTACGAATCACAATATCGCACGCAAAAGGGAATGGCAACCTGGTTCTTCGAAGGAAGGGCGTATAAAGAGGTTCCGACTCAATACTCTGGATTCATGGAAAACGTGTGCCCTTCTCATTCTGCCACGTGACGCCACCCCAATAACATCTCTTATTTGTAGCTGGCTCCGGCAAGAGCATACTTTGGTTCGTAGAGCCTTCACTGTTATTGTTAACGATAATTGAGTCGCTCGTCTTTCTCCAGTTCGACAATCATCGAATATGTGAAAACCATGGTGCAGTGTTAGTCAAGCCTCAATTTCATATTTTTATATCGAATTCCGAGACATCAACAAACAACTTTAGCGTGACTTAGTCTCCTCCCTTCAAATCGAGTGCCTGTTACGATAGTTTATCTCGTCTTTATTCCGGTCTTGGCAACTGCGCGCAACAGCCCAACGATGCCGTTCTGCAACAGTGCCTAATAGAGATGCTCAACATCTGATCTACCCAGTAATCGATGCCAACGTCTCTGGGATTCCAACGTCTTGCAAGCGGGTTCTTCAGCTTGCGAAGGAGCTTGTCGACCTTCATATACCAAACCTTCGTATATGTGTCACAAGTCGCCCATATTGACATACAATGTGTCCTTGAGCCTTTGACCCCCCGCCACACGATCAAAGTAGACAAAAGAAAGAGGTGGTTTACTCGAATTTGGGACCAATCATGCGGAGATGGAGGGAGGAGGCTAAGGAACTCGTCACTGAGCCACTCTCTGAACGAGCTGACGGAATGTAAGTGTATTGATTGATGTCCGGAATTCCTATCTGAATGATGGGACAGGTTTCGGTGGATATTTTGTCAGTTGGAACTCTTACGGGACTGGTCTTCCGTCAAGTGTCCAACGAACGCTCATGGAACTGCCGAAATATACGTATGAGCGTATACTGAAGGAGATCAACAAGCCGAATAGGGCGCATGCTCGACGGGTATTGCAATGCCGGGTTGTTGCCATCCGGCCTCTTCACGTTACAGAGCTTGCCGAAGTCCTCGCAGTCGACTTCGACGATGCAGGAAGGGATCCCGAGGTTAAAACCGGATTGGCGGTGGGAGGAACAAAACTAGCTCTTTGTCGGTGTGCTCAAAGTTTGATTGCAATCTTTCCAGCTGGAGGCTCACGGGTCGTGCAATTCTCACATTTTTCCGTCAAGAAATTCTTAGCCTCGCTACTACTACTGCAGATGGAGAGTTTTCAAATTATCACATCGATTTGGAGCTTGCCCATGCGTTTAACTACAAATAAAAGACGACGTCGAAGGGTATTAAGACGTTATAACATCCTGCAAAACTATAAAAAAACAGGGTGTGAATTAGCGATACACGGCAATACAGCTGCTTGCGGAGGCGTAGGATCATTCAATTATGTCAAGATCCCTGACAGTTAGGCAAAGGAAGGTCAGATTGTTTGTTACTCGAGTGGTGTGAACGTTGGCAGATGAGGGAGGGAAGGGGTAGAAACGTACGCGCTAGGGCCAACGATACCTTGCAACTCCCTCTGGACCACATCAGCAGGACCATGGCCAGAAACGCGACGCTCGAATTTACCTTTCACAAGCTCACCAAGGAAATTCTCGGATTTATGAGACCCGGGACTCTGTGACGTGCTCGGCGGAGAATGGTCGTCCGTCGTCAGCACCGAGCGCGATGGGGAATAGTCAGTCGACACCAAGTGCAATGGGGGAGAATAGCCTGTCGACGCTGAGTGCACCGGAGCAAGGTCGCCCGTCGACACTGAGTACGATGAATGAGTGTCATCCGAGTGCGGTGGAGGAGAATACCCCGTCGACATGGAGTGCAGTGGAACATAATCACCCGTCGACACCGAGTACGATGAAAGAGTGTCGTCCGTTGGCACCGAGTGTGATGGAGAACGGTTGCCTGCCTGCCCCGGGTCCGACGGAGAGTCGTCAGGCGACCCCGGATGTGACCCTGTTGACAACGGTTGTCTAGAAGTCGCGGTATCCAGCTCTGGTGGTGTTGGTGAGCTCGACGCCGTACTTTCCGAGCTAATTGTCCTCATCGGCTCATTCCCCAGGTACCCCGCGTTTGTCGACCCTTGATCTCCTGGGTCCATCCGCTCCTCCATCGCGGTCGTCCCGACCTTAGCTACATCCACCGCGTTGAAGTGCTCTTCATTTATCTCTCGTACAGCTACCGGAGCTGCGAGTACTAATTTGAAGATGGTAGGGATAAGAAGCATCTGATAGGCTATCTTAAGCCGTCGCATTTTCTCGGGATACAGTATGCGATGTAGACGATGTTGTCAGTTGAGTATTTGAAGTGAGCGTTCGATTGTCGAAAAAGACGGAATTCAGGGCAAACGAAAGTAGGCTAAATAATCCGAAGATGTTATAGATCAATAAGAAAGAAAAGACACACGTACTATCCAGCACCCAGTGATGTTAAGGTTAGCGAAACGGCTAGAGAAAGACGACGGGAGTTGACGTGTTTTATACCATTTGCACGCGCCAAGACTGTGGACATCAATCATTGATGGCAGACAAGATCAATGCTTCGAATTTGATATATCGCGTCTGAGAAATGGAATGCAAGCCAAGCAGTAGTGCAGTAGTAGCCCAAACGACGAGAACTTGTTCCGAGTTGTTCAGCGTTGCTACTGGTCACTAGTAGCGCTGGTGGTGATTATGGGGACTGAGGCGCCTCTAATTGGTATTGGACTTCAGCTGGGATGAGGCCCATTGATGAACCCAACAAATGGTGGATTGGAACGAGTGTAACTTACTTTTAGTGTGTGTGATGAGATACATTGGGCTCACGTGATTGATTAGTAGCGGGATGTTCCGACAAGGTTTGGTTAGGACCGCCGCTGATCATGATGGTACGTGAGCCACAACAAGTCCATTCAGTTGCCATGCCGGTTCTTCAACTTTCTCTGTCTCTGTGGCTCATCCAAATTCCAGAGTCCACTATCTTAGGCTATGGATGCTAGTCAGCATCAGGTTACTAGAGCGAACTATGGTCACTCGCCACTATTACTGTCAACGTGGCGCAAATCGGGTGTTACTTTCTATTATACCTGACTCTCCAGGCACTCACATGTAGTCGAGAAGTACATGGTGAGATATTGCCTTCATTTGTTTCTAAGGTCGCATTGCGGAAAAAGTCATGCGTGGGCCAATCGACATTTGCCGTGATCTCCATCTGAATCAACCGCCACCAACTCAGATGCGTCAAGGCCTGTCTAGTAGACAGTGTCTACTGGTATGTGGCCACGTAGCGCTACCGGTGTCACCCGAGGACCTAATACTTCTTCACTAAAAGGACTCTTATGATCGTGTTCTAAATTTTCTCTCAGTCGGTGCTTCTTCACTGAATACTCGGAGACGGAATCTATTGCAAAATAGCTTGGTTCTGGCATGCAAACCTCACAGCTCCGAGGGCGCAGAGGATGGACCTAGGTTATAATATAGGACAAACCGGATACAAGTATACTCGGCTATCTACTCGTTCAGCTATCAAAGAGGGAAAAATAGGCGTGCTTTATACAACTACACGTTTATCTTCGAAAGGCGTCACCGCTGGCTAAGGGCTTGGATTGGGGCCACAGAATGGGAGCACATGGAACGTAAAAACGGCGCAGAGCCTCTCGCAAAGTTCTGTGACCTGTAAGCAGCTCGGAGGACTTCCGCAGATCGTGCAAATCTCAGCGCCACCCGGCAGTTGGCAAATGTCCCTGGAGATATATTTTTTAATAGGGATAGAATTTTTATGTGCTGTGACAGCCATTGTTAAGGGACGTACGGCAGACTACGAGCAAGGACTTTAGCAGGACCACTTGGGTTCGCGCCTATCATGGCAACGTAACTAAACATCGCGAGCAAACCAAAGTTGAAGGTGCGCATGTTTCTGTGACTGCAAGGTCCTTGCATTAATTGTTAGAGGGCTTAACAAAAACGACGGTATAAGGCACCTTATGAGAGGCTATTGGATACTGTATAACAGAGCTGATAGCGCACAGGCAAATCTGGTAGGTGCAAAGATTTCGTTGCACGTTGCGAGATGTGCCAGCATGGTAGAAAAGGCTTATATAGATTTTTAGGGTCCAACGGAAGAAACTCAAGTTTCTACCTGTCGGGTATAGATACTGCAAATATAAGAAGCTTAATTACTGTATGGAGAACTACGCATTTGCGGGACTACACTGGCACGATGTCTCCGCTAGTGCCCACGGCTCCGAGGACATCAAACCAACGCCCCCTGTGACTCTCGATAACCTTGTGCTGCAGGGAAGTACCCGAGCTATGAAAAAACGACCATGGGTTCGGCAACTCGAAAATCGCACGGATATCACGTACTGCCACGTGACAAATCAGACTTGGAATCAGACGCGGTACATTCGTGACATGACATAGGCCCTCTTCATGGATTTCGTTCTTTCAAGGAAATAGTCACAACTATAGGTGAGTGTAATCGTTATTGGAAATGGGCTCCCAACACAATGGATGAATTAAGTTGTGACAGTCTGAGGATGAGGACTTCCGCTCGTCTTGCAATTTTGCCGACACCCTGCGGTTTTTCCTCCATATGCTGGCAGTTACGAGAATAGCAAAGTCCCATACACGAATATGATCGAGTTGACAGTATTCCAGATGGGGAAGAGATATATTTTTATGCGTTTATGACAGCGGTCGAAGCCGCGGTCCTACGAAATTAATACAGTACCTGAGATGTAGACGGCACAGCAGTTATCTTCCACAGCACCAGCTAGGGTGATGACGCCTTTGGTTGACTGCCCCAGAGTGCTTTCAATATTCAGTCTATACCCGACATGGCCCGGGACCACATGGTACGTTTAATTTTCTTTCATCGTCAGCACGTCTAAAAATGTATATAAGTACGGTCAGGTCTACCACAGGCTATACCCCCAGGCTCCAATAATAGCCTGAGGCCTATCCAGTTTTCACACCTTCCAAGTTTGCGCTTTTCAACTCTGCTATACAGTATCCCCGCTAGCCTTTTGTAGGTACTGCTTTCTACCTTTGCGTTGAGCCTTCTAACATGTAACCAACATTCTGCCACAGAAGAATGCGTGCCTTCAACTTCACTTTGTTCGCCGTGCTCAGTTGCATTGCCGTTATAGGCGCGACCCCACTCGAGGCCCGTGCTCCTGCTGAGGCCATTCGAGTTAGTCGTCGTGATCTGTATGTCACCCAACAACGGCAAGTGGAGAGGTTCTGACCAGATTGAAAAACCTTTCTCCAGCCCACTTTGCGATGCTGACTCGGCGACCTGCTCGAAGTGCAATAACGATCCTACTATCCCCGAAAACTGCGTCGACTTGTGTTCCACAGATTGTCAGCACAGTCTCTGCTTGTACCTCTGCGAGAACAACCCTATATTGTCGTTCTGCGGGTGCTGAACGTCCGATGAAAGCCTTCTGCCACTTCTGTCAACGTGAACCATACTCCCCTTTACCTAAGTGGTGTGTGGTGATACTTCTCGAGAAGTACGAACGTTGGACAACCAACAATCCACAATCACGCTACCATATCCTTACTTTTTGCGACAGCTGTACGAACCCAGCATTAGCTGAGCGTGCTTGTATTTTCTGCCTATATGTGATACAGTATGACTTTTCCTGTGTCGTTGTACCGTAAAACCCACGTGCTGCCGCCGACTCCTCTGCGTCCCCACGAATGTCATACCCGGCTCCTGACCGTAATCCACGTTAAAGAAGCAGAAGCTTCGGGTTAACCAAAGCTATTTTAAAAGTTCCTTTCGGTTGTTCGCGAGGGCGTCTTGGGTGTCACCCAGAGAAAATGGGGAAATTGAGATTATTGATAAGTTTGTGTGGCTCACCTTAGACGACGCTTCTATCATCCATTCTGAATGATCCGAGTATGTTGCGGAGATTATGGTAGTAGTGTCAAGGTTCGGTTCCGGGTATTTTGTCTGATTCAGATTCAGTTCAATGCTTTGCACTGGAAACCTGAGTTCGGGTTCAACTGAAGATGGCTCAGTTTGGGTTCAGATGGGTTACGATCTGAGGGATCTCTCATTCGCAGACGCACTTCCAATGTCCAGTACCGAAGTTCGCCGCTTCGCTTACGTTGCTTCGACCGAGACACGGAGATTCCTCCCAGAATGTCGAGCATGGTGTTGTGAGGATATACGTTCCTCTAATTTTCTTTCTTTAACCATGTGTCGCACCTGACACTGATACAGCGACGCGACGCTCGAATGGCTTACCGCTCTGCCTTGGACCCCACTGCACTACCACCTGGCTCGGATACCGTCGTGAGGTCCAGTCGTCGTCGTCGTCGGCAGCGGCGGCAACGGCTTGCGCGTGCAAATAGAAGTGTGTGATGCAACCAACTCTTCAACGGGCGCCTCAACTCAAGGTAAGGGGTTGAAAATTTCTGCTTTGGGCGGTACTATGTACCACAAGCCAGCGCAGGGAGCCTTTGTCGGGTATGTAACAGTTCAGTGTAAGTTGGGTCATTTCCCAAGCAGGTGGTTCGGTGTCAAACATAGACAAACATCAACGGCACATGCCTACCCATGGATTTGTTCCAGAGCGAGGACAGACTACTGTATACGATCCATCCACAGTTCCTATCTGTAAATGTCTCAAACTGTGCTCCCAGATCCTGAGGTGGGCGGCAGACCAGGCGGACCAGGTGTGTCACGGTGTCACCCATCGATTTGACCTGTCTCCACTAATTTCTCAAACTACTACGTATGGGTAGATGACCGCCGCGACTATCCTACGATGATGTCGAACCAGCCATCCCAAGAAGAATCCAATTTCTGGGACAGCTCAGGGCCTCTCTTCTCTATATACTCCAAGGCTGCAGAGGAAGAGGACAAGAAGATGGTCGAGCGTTGGCAAAAGGACGCCGATGGGATTCTCATTTTTGTAAGTCCTCGCGTCGACATTAGTTCGTCTGTCTACATAGTATAAACTGGAATACTATAGACCGGTTTATTTTCTGCCGCAGTCGCTGCCCTCCTTGCTGTTACCGTCCAGGACCTGAGGCCAAACAGTCAAGATACTTCCGCATTTTACCTTGCCAACATCTATCAGGTTCTGGCCGACCCGAACGTGACACGCTCATTTGGTCCTTCCCCTGTCGTCAAACCGCCCTCGTTCTCCCCTTCGAGAAATGCAGTCTGGGTAAATTCTCTCTGGTTCTTGAGTCTGGTGATGAGTCTTAGCTGTGCTTTATGGGCCACGTCGTTACAACAATGGGCACGTCGATATCTCCATCGGGCGCAGCCTGCGCGGTGTAGCCCAGAAAAGCGAGCGCGAATGCGTGCATTCTTTGCCTCAGGCGTGGACAAGATGCATATTTCGTGGGCAGTTGAAGGACTGCCGACGCTACTGCATCTCTCGCTGTTCCTTTTCTTTGGCGGGCTGGCCATTTTTCTATTCGACGTCAACCATGACGTTTTCAGCCATGTGATTTGGTGGATCGGGCTTTTCTTAGCGGTGTATGGAATGATCACACTGCTGCCATTACTCCGGCAGGATAGCCCGTACAACTCACCGCTTTCTACACCAGCCTGGTTCCTGCATGCCGCCATAACTTATGCCACAATTGATTTATTTTTCTTCATCGTCCTTTTTTGTTTCGGTGTCTGTCGGAGTCATTTGTTTTGGTGTTGTAGCTCTCGCATTGAGCGCACTATGAATGCGGTGCTTACCCGTATTTCTGACTGGGAGGAGTACTATCGTCGGAGGATGTTAGGAGGTGTGGAGAAGGCGGTCGAGGAAACGGCGTCAAGACGGTCATCGAAGATCGATCACCAAATCCTGGGCTGGACTATTAGTGCTCTGGACGACGATTACTCACTGAAGAGTTTCTTCGAAGCCATCCCTGGCTTTTTCAACTCAAAGCTCGTGCACCATCTCGAAAGAGATTTTCCCGTGGAACTTGTCGAAAAATTCCAAGATGCATTTTATGGATTCTTGCTCCGTACTGGGACATCTAATTCGGTCGACTACTCGGAGAAAGTTCGTCGGCTTGACATCTCCCTTAGTGCGCTAAACCAAGTGATGCGCAAAACCCCTGATCATTTCATCCTTCTCCATATTTTATACAGAATTCGGGATGATGAAGTGTCACAAACCGTCGAGATGGGACACATTCTTGCACATTGGTTGATAAACAAGGATGCAGGTACTCTTGTGGTTGTGCAACATATCATTGCTGGGATCCTTGTCAATGTGCGAGAACGAAATGACAGTTGGGTTACCCTCGCTTCCCGAGAATTTGGCCTACCGGAGCGAGACCTTCGGGACAAGATCGCTCTTGGAGGTGATAATGTGTTACTTGCCATCTTGATGCACGTTACCCGCAAATACCTCCGCTCTGGTTCCCACAAATGGATGGTCTTGGAGGCACTTTCCAAACTCGACATACGAGTAACCCTTCCGAGACTGCAGCACGACTTTTGTACGCTATGGAACGAGATTGTTCAAGAAGCGAGGAACCAAGAACCTTACAGCACACCTGTCCATATTCTCAGAAGGATACGCCATCTTTACATCGCCTCGCATAAAGGCACCGATGCTGCCCCGACTGAATTCTCTGCTTCGACCGAAACTTTGGACCGAATTCTACTCCAACCATCGTCCTATCCATTCTGCAATATCCCCATCAATCATCCTTTTCCCAATTCTCCCCATGACGTCATCCATCTGACCCCAATTAACCCAGGCCATGGTAGCGGGGAACAGGATGCGAATATAGTTGCAGGAACCTCGTCTACCGCAGCCACAAATGCACCTGCTCCTACACCGACATCAATCCCAACATCCCTACCGGACAAGCCGTCGGAATTTCATGATACAGATGTCGCCTCCAATTCCTCCATCCCCGCCTCACGTCCAACTGGCAGTGTCACGCTTCCACGCCTACGTCCTCGTGGACTTGTGAATACCAAGAATATATGCTTTGCGAATGCTGTCTTGCAAATACTTGTACATTCCCCTCCGTTCTGGAATCTGTTCAGGGAACTGGGCGATCTGAAGGCGCAGCGCGGAGCAGGAGGCTTTGAGACTGGTGGCGGTGCAACACCACTGGTGGATGCCACGGTGAGATTCTTCAAAGATTTCTTAGTTCAGGAGGAGTCGCAACAGCGGTCGCCACCGGCCACAGGCGGAACATCGAGCGCCAATCAGAAGAAAGGCGATAACGTTTTTGATTCGTTTGAACCAACGTACATGTATGATGCGATGAAGGAGAAGAGACAACTCAGACCTCTACTCGTATGTTCCTGTGCTCACGTAGTGGCATCCTGTTACTGATTTGTACTGGCTTGATGTGTATAGGACGGCCAACAGCAGGATGCGGAAGAGTTTCTTTGTCTATACCTTGACGCACTTGACGAAGAGTTGCCCGCGCTACTCGCTTCTATTGGTGGTACTCAGTCTGCCAGCGCTGCTCTTGAATCGGCAGAACGCGAGGTGTCTCACTCAGGCCAGACTGAGGTTGGAAGTCAGGGCTTCGTGGTGCGTCAACTCCATCCCTCTGCACGGAACTGGGCAGTGAAGAACACACGGACGCGAATAGGCCAATTTCGTCGACTCGGAGTCCCCTATCACACGTATATTCGGCGGGAAGTTCTGTTCGCATGTCCGCGCGCCAAACAAGCCCGACGTTGTCACCACCGAAGCCTGGCGATCACTCCATCTCGACATCCAGGTCCGTGCTATCTGCATTCCGCAGGATGTACCGGTGACTAACTCTCAAGTCTCTGCCCACAGCACGACTCGATACACACCGTTCAAGACACCCTCGCACACATCTCACAACCGCAATCCGTGCAAGTTGGCGCGTCTGGTTCAGGCAACGCAAGTCAGCAAGTTCTTAGTATCGAGGCGCTTCCTCCAGTACTCGTCCTCCATCTCAACCGCGTCCGATACGATGCGACTGCAGGCGGTATAACGAAGATCGGAAAGTCCATCCGGTTGGCACCAGAACTCGAAATCTCACTCGGTACGATTCTTTTCACCTTTCTCTCACGGCAGCCGAGGGCTAAGAATATACTTTCGTGATTTTCTGGTCATCCTCAGAGCCACCGCATTACAAGCTCTATGGAGTGCTTTACCATCACGGCAGGTTTGCAGGCAGCGGGCACTATACTGTCGATGTTCTTCACCCAAACGGAGAGGGCGATAGGACAGGGGAAGTTTGGTTGCACATCAATGACGAAGCAGTGAGCCTTATGCAACAGGAGGACGTGTTCGGGGAGCATAATACTGATCGGGTGGCAGACGAGCGGTGTGCTTATCTTCTCTTTTATTGTCGCACTTCCCTGATAGCTACGTCATGAGTTACTTTTACTCTCTGTAATATAGTCGACTCCCATATAATATAGTCTTTCCCAGTCCTTCGGTATCAATTTTGAAATTGGTCCACAGTGGCTTCCTCTCGTCGTTTTTTGGCTTGAAAAGGGTTATATTGTATCTATGGGACCTCTAGTTTATTTCTATGCAATAATACAAGGGGAGGTCATGTTGTAGAAATCAGAATATAAGGATGGCTCAAAACAGCTGTGCCCCCGTTCGACTGGGTTGTGACGTGTCCTCTCCATGCCTCAGCGCCTTGGGCTCAGTTACGGAAATGAGCCTTTCCTATCATGGTAATAAAAAACCAACGGTAAATTGTCACGCATCTTAACAAGAATGTTTCTTAATCACACACTAGAACTCGTTCAAGTCGACATTGAGGGAGTCATCAAAGCGGAGGGACCAGGTAATGGACGAGATGAGCCGCGTAATGAATAGGTTCAAGTTCTTGTAGAGCTAGACTGTGCGACGTTGAGGCGGATTCTTGCAGATGTCGTAGATGCGCGGGGGGGTACGCAAATTTCGAATTTCGACTTCTTGTCGTCGTCTGTCACGGTCAAGGGGTGCTCTAGGAGGAGAACGCCAAGCCGGATCCAGTATCGCCACCGAAACGGTGAAAGACAAAAAAGCCTTGGGGGACCACAGCTTTTATCCGCCAGC
>QLOU01003371.1:0-19868 GCA_003313715.1 Russula abietina | reverse complement strand
TGTCTAAACAGTTTGATGTATGAACTATTCGCCGGTGTCGCTGGCGCGACCGAGAGCGACCCTCTCCGCGTCCGGTGGATAGAAGCGTATTTCCCATTTACGGGTCCCAGTTACGAGGTCGAGGTTCTCTTCCGCGGCAAATGGCTCGAGATCCTAGGCTGTGGCGTGGTTTTGCAATCAACGCTGGATCGTGCAGGTATGTCACAGCTGACTAACCGACTCGTGAGCTCAATTTCAAGCCATCGGGATGCAGGTGCCGCAAACAAAATGGGTTGGGCCTTTGGCCTTGGGCTTGAACGCATCGCTATGATTCTTTATTCAATCCCTGATATCCGGCTGTTCTGGTCTGAAGACCCACGGTTCCTCTCGCAGTTTACCCACGGAAAAATTAGCGCATTCAAGCCTTATTCCAAGTATCCTGCTACTTATCGAGATATCAGCTTTTGGAAACCAAGCAGCGATATGCACGACAACGACCTCTATGACGTAGTGAGAGACGTTGCCGGAGATCTCGTTGAGGACGTTGCCATAGTATGTCATTGTGGCTCAGCTGCGTATTTCCTATTCACCTGCTGCGAAGATCGACAGATTCACACACCCGAGAACACAACGTCATAGCATGACCGTTCGTGTCATTTATCGTTCATTTGACAGGTAAGCTTGACATTTCGTGTACCCATCTACTATGTTCACGCCCCTGCAGATCATTGGTGAACGAAGATGTCAACTTATTACAAAGTCGGGTAGTTTCATGCTTGGAGGAGCGGTTGGGAGTTGAGATTCGGTAATTATTAGTGCAATAATGTGAGAAGTGTGCGGGGTGTGTCCCTAATCTACGTCGTGAATGGGCAGGTCTTAGTCCCAGTTCTAGCACGGCATCACTATAATCATGCTGTTTCCTGAGCAACGCCTACTTGTGCTGCACGCAGAACTCGATCCTTGATCGTATAGCCCACTTTTTGACAGTCAATAACTGTTCCGGGCTCTCTGCCTGGCACCGGGGCCTGGTATAACGCTTCGTGCTTATTGGGGTCGAACTTGTCACCGGTGGGATCGTAAGGTTTCACTTGATACTTGAATAGCGTCTGTAATAAGAGACGCTGGGTCATTTCAACGCCATGGTGCAACTCTTGCAAGAGCACGGAAGGAGATTTGTTTTCCAGTGGAGGTGATTGGGTCGAGTCCGGTGGATTTGTCTCGAAAACGGATGAGGGTACAGATTTGAGTGCGAGGGACAGCACGTCAACGGTTTCGAGGAGGTCTCCAGCGAAGCGAGTAATGGCAAAGTCTCGCGTTTGCTCCTTTTCACGCGCTGCGTTTCGTTGGAGGTTCAGAAAGTCGGCCTGGAGATAACGTAGCCGGCTCTAAAATATTACGGCAGGTCAGACAGGGTGACTAGAACAACTAGCTGACGAGATGAACGTACTGTTAAGTCCAAGACCTCATCCTCCTTTGTTTTTAGTTTGACCTCGAGCTCGGACAGCGGAGGAGCCGGCTCTTGTGTGTCCACGGCGTTCTTCTCAGCATTCCCCGGGCCTTCTGAAGTGCCATTGACATTTTCCGGTGCTGTTTCCGAGTAAGTTCGGAAAGGTATTACTGTTCTCCGATAGGCGGGGTAGTATGGACGGGTCACGGCACGGGGGGACAGTGATGAGGTGGCAGATCGGAGCAGGTTCAAGGCATTGCGACTCATGACCTAAGGGAGAGTGGGGAAGGTTTTAATGGAGAATAGAATAGGGATATTTGGGGCAGACAGAGCCGCGTTTTGGGTTGGAGTAGAGGTAAAGGGGAAGAGAGAATGACCAAGACACACTGGCTAGAAGCGCTGAGACGGGTCGCGTGAACACGTGCTCGGCGGATTTTTGGTGGTGTGTCTTGTCGCTCAAATTATGCTCTTGCCCAGTGGGTTTGCTGACGCCAAACCTCTCCTTCTCGCCCACACATCCCTGTTCTTCATTAATATTGCACTTTAGTACAATTTTTAATGCCACATTAATTTTCCCTTCTATTCCCCCTACTGAAACCCATTCATTTTACCATTATAAAAAACTTGTATACACTGCCGGGCACCTTCGCGCGTTTGCCCATCTACATCCCACCCACACTTTCCCGCACGCACACGCCATTTTTCTAGTGGTTACACCTCGGGACGAACTATAAACGACTGTAAACAAGTTGTTCTCGGAGTTTGATAAGCGATGGTCCAGCGCCAACTGCCAGTTCAGCGGTTGCAGCGACTCTTATCGCCACTCACTCCAATGGCCGCACCAGTTTCGGCAAAAGTAATAGATGGCACCACTATCGCAAAGTCATTACATTTCTACTTTGTTCTTGTAGACGACATTGATCACTCAACTCCAGGTCACTTCGCGATAACGTTGCCCAGAGGATCAATGCGCTCAAGTCCAAATACCCCCGCTTTCAGCCGTACCTAACCATAGTGCAAGCAGGCGTGCGACCCGACTCGAGTGTTTATGTCCGCATGAAGATGAAGGCTGCCGAGGAGGTCGGCATTCGCCACAAGCATATAACCCTTCCTGCAGAAGCAACTGTAGATGAGATTGTGGATATCGTAAAGAAGCTCAATAACGATAATACCGTCAGTGGGATTCTCGTCCAACTTCCTCTGGGTGATCACATCGGCCCCGATGGGGAGCGCATTGTTACTGAAGCAGTCATCCCGGAGAAAGACGTAGATGGGTAAGTCCTGTCAGTGACACATAACAACTCTCACTCTCATTACTTGTTGCGGTTACGCAGTTTCCATGCTTACAACATAGGCCATCTGTCGTCTCGCGCCGCTTCACCACTTTTTACACCGTGTACACCCGCAGGGGTCATACATCTTCTCGAATCGACTGGCGTCCCCATTCCTGGAGCCAATGCGGTTGTGCTAGGCCGGAGTGATATTGTTGGAAGTCCTGTTTCTGTGATGTTGCGCAGCAGGGATGCAACCGTCACACAGTGTCACAGCAAATCTAGGAACCTCCCTGAGATTGTATGTAGTTATCTCCCAACGACAACGATCTATTGATATCGAACTTCTCAGATTAAAAATGCAGACATCCTTATCTCCGCCATTGGAAAACCCGAATTTGTTCACGGCTCATGGATTAAACCTGGTGCAGTGGTCATTGACGTAGGAACGAATTATATCCCGGGTATGCTAAGATCACCTTTCTTGGCCATGTTTGGTTCACCTGTTCTCAGACGCGACCAAGAAGTCTGGCCAACGCCTGGTAGGAGATGTCGACTACGCTTCTGTGAGCCGCGTGGCATCACATATTACACCCGTTCCCGGAGGTGTTGGCCCCATGACTGTGGCGCAACTGATGTTCAATACACTCAAGTCAGCAGAGCGCCTTTGGGAGGACGCCCGCTCACGGAAAATTAAGCCACTCAAACTGCACCTCAGAGAGAAAGTTCCGAGTGATATCGAGATCGCAATGGAACAGACGCCGAAACCGATTGTACAGCTTGGCCAAGAGCTCGCTTTGCTTCCAGATGAACTTGAAGTCTATGGGAAGTACAAGGCAAAAATCGAATTGAGCGTTTTGGACCGTTTGGCGCATCGAAAGAACGGGAAATATGTCGTTATCTCGGGTATCACCCCCACTCCTCTTGGGGAGGGCAAATCAACGACCACCATCGGTTTATCCCAGGCATTAGGTGCTCATCTGGCCCGTCCTTCTTTTGCCTGTGTGCGCCAGCCTAGCCAGGGCCCAACATTTGGAATCAAGGGTGGTGCAGCTGGTGGCGGGTACAGCCAGGTTATTCCCATGGACGAGGTCGGGTTTCCCATCTACAGATTTGATTTTACTCTGACATAAAACTCAGTTTAATCTCCACCTAACCGGTGATATCCATGCTGTGACAGCGGCAAACAATCTCGTGGGTAAGATGTTCGATCGCTTGACTTAGGAACGTCCCTGACGGCTTCCCAGCCGCGGCTCTTGACGCTCGGATATTCCATGAGGCGACGCAGACAGACAAGGCTTTGTACACTCGGCTGGTACCATCTAAGAAAGGCAAACGCGAGTTTGCGCCGCTTATGCTCAAAAGATTGCAAAAGCTCGGCATTGACAAGACTAACCCAAATGACCTTACTCCAGAGGAGGTCAAGCGCTTTGCTCGCTTAGACGTAGATTCGCAAACCATCACCTGGAATCGCGTCATGGACACCAATGATCGCTTCCTTCGCAAGATCACTATTGGTCAGGGTGCTGCTGAGGAGGGTCATCAACGTGAAGCTGCTTTTGATATTGCCGTCGCTAGCGAATGCATGGCTGTGCTGGCCCTGACCACAAGTTTGCAAGATATGCGCGAGCGTCTTGGTGCCATGGTAGTTGCAACGAGCAAACATGGCGACGCCATCACAGTCGACGACCTTGGCGTGGGCGGCGCTCTTGCGGTTCTCTTGAAAGACGCGATCAAGCCCAACCTTATGCAGACGCTCGAGGGAACACCTGTTTTTGTACATGCCGGGCCATTCGCGAATATTGCTCATGGCAATTCATCCATTCTCGCCGACCGTATCGCGCTTAAGCTCGCGGGTACAGAGGAGGGTGACCCGCCCGAGCACGTTGGATACGTTCTGACCGAGGGCGGCTTTGGTGCTGACATGGGCATGGAAAAGTTCTGCAATATCAAGTGTCGGATAAGCGGATTGACCCCAGACGCCGTAGTGCTCGTCGCCACGACACGTGCGTTGAAAATGCATGGTGGAGGGCCTGAGGTCACCCCTGGGAAACCACTCGCGGATGCATACACCAAAGAAGACCTGGTCATACTTAAAGAGGGTACAAAGAACCTGATCAGGCATATTCAGAACTCCAAGAAATTTGGCATGAAGGTGGTAGTGGCTATCAATCGTTTTGCGTACGGCGTTCTTTCCTGTTATTCAGTGCTACGGTTATGGCTAATGGGATGGCAACACAGCTCTGATACACCCGCCGAACTTCAGCTCATCCGAGAGGAGGCACTGGCTGGTGGCGCAGACGCTGCCGTTGTCAGTAATCACTGGGCTGAAGGTGGCGCCGGTGCACGGGACCTGGCGGAAGCTCTGGTCGCTGCCTGCGAAGGCGAATCCCAATTCAAATTCCTCTACGACTTGAATCTCCCCATTGAAGAGAAAATTGCCATCATTTCCAGGGACATTTATAGAGCGGACGGCATAGAGCTTAGCGGTCTCGCCAAACAACAGATTGAAACCTATACCAGGCAAGGCTACGGCAATCTTCCCAGTTCGTATCGCCGTTCTTTTGATTTGCGCTTATGTTTGTTGCGTGCATGCACAGCGGACTGACAAAAAATTATGTAGTTTGCATGGCTAAAACGCAATATTCGTTCTCACATGATCCCAAATTGAAGAACGCTCCAACTGGTCAGTCTTGACGTAAACTTGCTGGCTCTTCATTCTTTTTTAATTCATGGGATTATTTTTTTTTCGTTTCAGGGTTCGTTGTTCCGATTCGTTCAGTTAGGCTCTCAGCAGGGGCAGGCTTCTTGTATCCTCTCCTTGGAGATATGCAAACCATGCCTGGTCTTGGAACCAGGCCAGGTGCGTCCCGTGACCCCTTTCTTCCACGTGTTTCAATACTGAGCTTCCTACGCTGTTCACAGGGTTCTGGGAAGTCGGTCTCGATCCGCAGACTGGGCGGGTGGTTGGCCTGTTCTGATCGTGTCTCACCATGCTGACTGGACCTTTACCTATATTCGCGGGTCCTTCATATGGCATCGGCGATCAATGGATGAGGATCGAAAGCATAATTGTAGCCCACCTACGGTGTGATTAAAGGAGGTAAATACGGCATCATTATCGTGTATCTTTCATTTGCAATTCGCTCAATTACCACCAATGATCCTTCCACGTCGGAGACACGTATTCGTGACTGTGTGTACGAGTGACACCTCAGAAGGGCTGGGCGCGCCAAGCATTGATAGTATTGGTCAATTCAATCGTGATGTTGTTATAGTATACGATGAGAGCCGTCGGTGCACTGAACAACATTTGCCATTAAGCATTGGAGCCGCAGATACGAGGCAGAAGCAGTCTGACAATTTGCGTCTGAGGAACTGGCGTTAGAAAATGGAGTGGGCCCAGATGAATGGAGCCGGATCGAATTGGTTAATACATTAATGAGCCCCAAGGAGGAAAGGTGTAGTACGTGAAGGTGTAAACGCAGGTTATGATAATAATAGTCCGTCCAGAGTCCGTCCTCGCAATCTCGTCATCCATTGGGTGGGATTGGGGTCTTGGTAGTACGGATTATGCGCTGCACTGCGCTGCCTGGCGTACATTACAGTAAAGGTTCTCTCGGGTTTCGCGTCCTTCACTGGCAGCTCTCAGCCTGTAATCGTAATTTCGACCTCGATGCAGAATTGCAGATGCAAAACATACGGTAGCCCAAGACCTTCCACCTCGCTCGAGTGAATGATGTTTTACGTACGACAGACATTTCGTTACTAAAAAAATATTTCCAAAAAGAAAATTTACAGTAACGCCAGCCCAAGGTTGGACGGCTTGGCAGTTTCGCACGCGGGGCATGGCCGGATGTTTGTTATTTCAATGGTAGGTACAGTGGAGGCTTTCCTTCCATTCGTTCATTGGGCTGAGCGTCCTAGACCCTAGACTTGGATAGAATAGAAGGAAGCCAGAAATACACAATTTTTCGTTTTGAATCGATCCGGTGGGGGCAATGGTGGAAACCGGGGGCAGGGGGAGGAGGGGCAACGTCAAGCCTGCATGATGACGTTACGCGGAGGGTTGGGGCCGTCAGTATGAATATGATATGATACAAATGGTATGAAGTTTGAGATTGGTAGGCGCCAGTTGGGTTCAGAAAGACACCATCATAATGGGGCAGAATGATGACGGATCTGCGAACTCTTTTTTTACTTTTTGCATGACGCAGGGACAAAAACTGGAGGACAGATGCATGGATGCACCGTGCGAGGGTTACACGTTACAGTTTAATAGCTCCCAGAGATATGACAGCAGACGCCAGCAGATAGTCCGTCCACGAGGACGCGAATCTCGTGGTATGCGTAGGCAGTTGTTCGGGACAAAGTCGCCGAGAAATTTGTGAGCAGTTTTTTTTGCTAACGGCAAAGGTACGAGTCGGAGCGGATTTGAGGCGTTTCTAGAGGGGATACAGGATAGATGAGGTGCTGTTCAAGATGGCGAGCAGAACAATCAATTCCGCATGGGGTGAGTCGTGTGAGATGACATAATACGTCATTAACGGAACGGTATGACCGATGTACAGATATAGAGTAGTGTAAAGAATGCGAGGATGTCCTGCTGGTCCCCGGTCGTAGTATCCGCTCTTCAACAATCTCAGAATTGATGGTCGAAATTGGTCTCGTCATTTACCTGCGCGCTACCATTACTCTGTGCGCTAGCGACGTTACCATAGTGACCGCCCTCGGGATCCTCGGGAAATTCAGGTTGGCCGGTTGAACCACTCCTCGCGGAGTGAGTGTCGTCATCGGCGATTGTTGTACGTTTGGAGCGTTTCTTCTTCCTTCGGGGTGTTGTATCATCGGTTATGGAATATGCATCCTCGGTACGCGCAAATCGATCTTTCTTGATCTTCTTCTTCTTCTTTGGCGTACTGGAGCCTAGCGCGGAAGTTGTGTCCGCATCATCAAAGTTGGCAGGATAATGCCAGCGATGAGAACGTCTTTCGCCGGTGCTGCCATTGCTCTGGCCATAATATTGCTCTTCCTGAGCGCTCCAGAGCTCGCCATCACCAACCCTGTTTCGTGGCTGTGCTGCGAGGTCGGTGGATGAGCCAAGGCTTGCTGCATCTGGAACCTGACCCTCCTCGACGGGTTTGTTCGCGTAGGACGACTGCGGGTTGCGTTCTTCATAGCGGCTTGCCCACTGTGAACGGCGTTCCTTACGTTTGATGGTGGAGGTATCGACGAGACCGTGGCGCTGCGCCCATTGTGGGGTGCGGCGATGATTCTTGTTATTGCGGATATTTTGAAGGTAAAAGTTGTGACAGTGGCCTGGGGAGAAGAGTTAGAGGGCGTAGGTGGTATGATGAAAAGTATGACAGACCGGGGATATAGCCAGCGAGGGTAAGGACCAGATTAAGCCAAAAGTCGCCTCCGATGCCGAAACGGGCGGCAACGGCTGTAAAAAAAAGGTCGATAAGATCGCAAGGAAGGTAAAAAGAAAGACGAACCAAGAGGAGGAAAGAGCGTGCCGAGGATGAAGAGAAAGAAACCGTAGCCGTGGTGCCTCTTTGGCTTTATTGGCTTTACTTGTGGGACAGTTGGCATGGAGGGAGATGACGGAAGGAGCGGAATGAACGGGCCGAGATTGGCGGGACGGGCGATGTTTGAAAGGAAGAGACCGAGTTGTAGGATCAATATGGATACTCACTCAATACCAAATTCGCCCGTGCTCGCCCTTTCAGATGTAGTACACGACTCCGATTCCCCTCCTTCCCATTCTCCTTTCCAGTATCATTCTTCTCCCTCCCCTCGCTCCCCCTCCACATCCACCCCCTCCATCCTATTTGCCCCGCCCAAGGGACAGAACAACCACAACCACAACCACCTCAACTTCCTCTCCACTGCTCATGATACCCACCCTGAACTCAACGTCGACCTCCTAGAGCATGAACTCAACACCCTCTTGAACCAAGACGCGACAGTTACTCATCCGCCCACCAGTGTGTTCCATCACAAAGACCACGAACACGATGCACCCTCGCCAACTCACTCTACCGGAGCCGTACACCAGTCTCTGCAGCAACAATCCCTCCCAATGTCTGACCTTGACTTTAACGATCTCGCTGCGATGCTTCAGGCCGTTGCCGCAGAGGAGAATGCGAATAAGGACAAGACACGTGCCGCCCCCGCATTCCACTCCCTCACTGCCGATGACCCCCCTCGCACAATTTCACCCAGAATCAATGATCCACAAGTGACTCTTTCCGATGACTCACGATTCCTATACGGCTCCGATAATCATAGTGATACCCATGATAACGACCCCTCGGGTCCTCGAAAGCGCCAACGTCTAGCTTCGGACGAACACGAGCTCCCCCCTACGACCGATGTTCAGAACGACTTTGGCGATATTTCTGATATTCTCAACCACTTAGTGCAGTTTGAGCATCCTCATGCGCCCCTGAGCACCGAACAGGATCCCCGAGAAACCGATGATGTCGTCGAACAGGTTGTGCGACCACCTTCCGGCGCACATTCCCCCATTCTTGGTTCTGACCAACATGGGTCTACTACACGGCACCCAGAGCAACAGCAACAACAACAACAGCAGCAACGACATCCTCCATTACCGACCACTCCCGCAATGCGTCCATCCGTCGCGGCGTTCCATGACAACCGCCCATCCCGGTTGTCAGCACAATCTCAATCCTCAACTTCCACTGTTCGGGCCCCTGGGCCTGAGCCACCTGCTGGTGACACGTCAGCCTCGGATGGCAAGAAGCAGCCACACGCGTGTGAAGAGTGCCGAAAGAGGTTCACGAGGCGCAGTGATCTTCTCCGTCACATACGGATACACACAGGCGAGCGCCCATTCGTATGCACTCAGCCAGGTTGCGAGAAGAAATTCATTCAGGTATGTCGTTCAAAACTTTCCTATCGTACCACATGTGGACCTGATGTGTGCACATCTCATTTTGGATAGCGCTCCGCATTGGACGTACATATGCGTGTACATACTGGGGAGAAGCCCCACGGCTGCGAGTATCCAGGATGTAGCAAGTCGTTTGGTGATTCAAGTTCACTTGCGCGGCACCGAAGAACACACACAGGCAAACGGCCATATAAGTGTGAAGATCCCATCTGTGAAAAGACTTTTACCAGGAGAACGACGTTGACTGCGCATATGCGCACACACGATCCTCATTGGGAACCAGATCCCAACATGTGCGTGGTTGACTCATGCTAAATGCTGGCACCTATACTAACTCGTTCATAGTAAATATGATTTTAAGCCCAAGAAGCGGAAACACAGCGAAACTGGCAATAACGAAGGCACCTCTGAGGACGATGATTTGGAGGAGTCGGTGCGCACAATATCTGCGTTGTTACAAAGTACAGCAGGGAACGTCGCAATTTTTCCACCGCAAATACTTGCTATCGATGTGGGCAATACTCGTACCTCATCAGATAGGAGCACAGCCGACGTCGATGATCGCAATCTGGCGTCGCGGGTAGCCGACGTCAGTGCGCGCATCATTGCTGATACGATGCAAGACGATGGGGAGGACGAGGAGGTTGATGAGCTTGTAGATGAGCTCGAAGGGGAGGAAGAGGAAGGTGGCGGTGGTGGAAAAGGTGTTCGGGAAGTTATGGAGGTGAAAGATTGGGACGAAGGGGATGAGAGTGACGCGTTCTCTGTTCCGCTGAGACGGCGGACAGGACGGGAACGGGAGGTGATGCTGCGGTAACGTGACCATGTCCGACCGGCCCGGTTTCGGGCCGGTCGGACAACGACTCCTTTTCAGTGCATCACCGGCAGGAACTCGTTCCTAAATATCTCTTGGTCCGCAATTCTCTTTTCCAATCATCGTCTTTTCATCCCAACCACCATTCACTATCACCACCATGTCCCTTGAAGTCCCACCTTTCAATACGGAGATTCTTACCCTGACTCGGTGCGTTGTCCGTCTCCACACCGGGATGGTCGACATTGACTATACGTGATGCGCTGTAGACACATCCTCTCTGAGCAGATCCGTCTTGGTCCTGCCGCCACGGGTGATCTGACTCTTCTCATTAATGCCATCGAATTCACTTCCAAGTTTATTGCCTCCAATGTGCGCAAGGCGCGCCTGATTAACCTGTTCGACCTTCCCTCCTGCTCTCTTCCCCACGTCGTCGTATTGATGATGTAACCTTTCGATTAGTATCGGCTTGGCTGGGGACACAAACGTACAGGGCGAAGAGCAGAAGAAACTTGACGTTCTTTCAAACGATATCATGGTCAATTCCCTACGTGCATCGCGCAAGACCGCAGTGCTCGTTTCTGAGGAGCTCGATGAGGCCATTATCATCGAGGACGAGTACAAGGGAAAATACTGCGTTGTGTTTGATCCTCTAGACGGAAGTAGCAACATTGACGCCGGTGTCAACGTTGGCACAATCTTTGGGATATACAAAATTGTGAGAGATATTCACAGGTCGGCATCAGCACATGTGATGTGCTTAATTTGTATTTCGGATCGGATTTGTAGCGCCCTGAATCACAAGGCACGATTGCGGACGTTCTGAGGCCCGGAAGTGAAATGGTTGCGGCTGGTTATACGATGTAAGCTTCTTTAGGTCTCAATGGGTGGACCTAAATTCGACCTCACTGTAGGTACGGCTCCTCTGCCAACCTTGTCCTTTCCACGGGCAATGGTGTCAACGGTTTTACGCTCGACCCAGCACTCGGCGAGTTTGTTCTTACCCATCCCGATATCACTATTCCATCGCGCGGCAAGATTTACTCGTTCAATGAGGGGAATTCATTGCATTTCCACCCTCCCACCATCAACTACCTTAACAGCATCAAGTTTCCGCCCTCCGGCAAACCGTATTCCGCGCGATATGTGGGGAGTATGGTTGCTGATGTACATCGGACGTTGCTCTATGGTGGCATCTTCGGGTATCCAGATGACAAGAAGAGCAAGAACGGGAAGCTCAGGTTGCTTTATGAAGCATTCCCTATGGCCTTTTTGACCGAGCAGGTATGTAATATGTGACACTATTGTCAGACTGTAACCGATGATCCTTGTCGTTGCTCGTTGCCAAGGCCGGAGGAATTGCCACAACGGGTACTAAGCGCATCCTGGACATCGTCCCAAAGGACATTCATGAACGGTCTGGTGTATACTTGGGAAGCAAGGACGACGTTCTTGATGTAATCAAATTCTACGAGATGGAGGCAAAGTCCGGGTGACGAGACTGCTGTGCGCATAAGCTTCATCCAGAAGCTCAGGTAAACCGTAGAACCCTCCTGTACCATGTTGGAAGTTGGAAAGAAGTGGGAAGTTTGTATTCGTGTCTTAAGTATTTGTTACCATTTGCAGCATTTGCAACACGGATTGGAATACACAGTGGAAATATCAACGGGTGTAATCGACCATCTCAGCCTCGTTAGTCATCACACATGCGTCCCTTTTCACTGGATGCATGCGCGGGGAAACATACTGGTGATAAGAGGGAGGTTAATAAGTCAGTCCTTCTTGGCAACAGAGGGAAGCAACTTCGCACTTTCTCATCATACTCATGTAACACCTCCGCGGCGATAATCATCCGATCTTTGAGCAACGCCTCATAAGTCGTCGTTATGGCACGTATCTAAAGAAAACGGGTTTCATAAACATGTAATCAAACAGGGGCAAAAGGAATGATGGTGCGAACCTGAAAGCTGACGCCAACCATGACCATAGCCATCATAATCCAGTTTCCCGCATTCCAAAGCATCCACAAAAATGCATGAACGGGCGAGTAAACGCAGAAGAGCATGAGCTCTCCCTCGCCCGGCGTCCACACCTCAAGTTCCTGTACACGAGTGCCACCGCCGTATGCGCTGCTTCCTGGTGGGGAGGAAGATGGAGTGATACCGAGTAGGAACCGCCAGAAGGCGAGGAATAAACCCCATGCGTGTGTGCGCAGGCGACTCGCGAGCGCAGGTGGATTCGTTGGCGCTGAAACGAAGCGCGCGTGTGGGGATGCGACGGGGTCAGGCTGGAGGAAGAGGTGGTATAGCTTGGTGTGGGTAAATAGAAAAAGGGTGTTCAATGATGCGGCGATGATCAAAAGACATGTCATAGGCACAGTCTTGTTTTGTATTTCGAAAAAGGAAATAAGTTTATACAGTTCCTCAGCTGCTGGCTTTGATGCAAATTAGGAGGAACGTACCCAATCGAACCATGCAACATTGTTGTCTTCGCGATACATGTCTTCCCAGCCGACATCCGACTCTGGAACGGACCGGATCTGGGAGACACGTATGCAGAAGTGGATGAAATGTAATGTGCCACCGATAAGACAAGCCGATGTCTTTGGCGTGGGTAACGGGACATTGCTCGGAAAGATGGATATCTCGAAAGCGATCCGGGACGGCAAAGCGGTGACCCTCGCCCTCAGAGTCAGCTAGGAAATCATAAAGGGTGTAAGAAAGGATGGAAATGAATCACCTTTCATATAGGCTCTTCTTGCGCACAGCACGCTTGGTCGGTGAGGCCTTCCCATTCGGGCTATCGATACCGCTTTTTCGTGCACCTCGACGTCTGGGACCTAGTGGAGAGTACGGTGGGGAGCGCAAGCCACGTGCAGCTTCCCAGTCGAAGGGCAGACTCGCAGAGATTGATGGAGACTCAAGTGGAGATCGAGTGATTGGGTAGGACGCGCGCGTCTTGGGGGCAGGGGGGGAGAACGCGGAGGATGGTGAGGTAGAAGCATAATTCGTGGTAGTAGATGGGTGAGATAGACGCCTTGTTGGGGACGCCATAGCATTTGCCTGGGCAAGACGACGGAGGTCCATTGTGTTGAGTGTTGAGTTGAGTGTGCTCGTGCTCAAAGGGGCGCGCCTGATCCAGGTGGCGAGACACGAGTCACGTGAGCACTTTGGGACGTCGTCATTATGTCATACATATTACATTTACTGCCTGGCTTGGTCCCATTTTTTGAAAAATAAAATCTGTATTTGTAATATGTTGCATGGATGTAAGTACGAGTTCGGTCACGTCACTCGTGACTTGCAGCCAAGTACGAATTATGTGGGAAGCGAAACTTCCCTTTAGAAGGAAATGAGGCATCCACGAGGCGTTCTTCCGACCTTCCACGTGGAATTTTTTTGTTTGTACACCATTACGTAATACACACAAATGTCCATAAAAGGAAATACAGACAATGGTATTTTAAGGGATGCCCTTTTCGAGCGCAAGTTGAACATTCCCCCAATTTACTTCTCTTCCCTGTACATCCATCACCTCAGATTTTGTCCACCAGGGACATCATCTCCTTCACGTACCTCATATCTATCCATTCTCACTCCTCCTGTTTTTTTAAACATAACTTCCACCGACCGCGCCCGCACCTCCACATCCTTGTCGCCTTCGAACTCGATCAGCGTCAGGATGGCTCAACCTTCCTCTTCACATCGTGATCGCGACAGGGAGGGTCATTCACACCGTTCTGAACGCTCTACCCACCGCCATCATAGAACCATTTCCTCCACAACTCTACTTCTTGTTCTTTCCCTCATCCTCGCCGTCCTCGCCGTCATGCTCTCCCTTCCAAACCAAAGCTCCGGAGGTCAGCCTGGGGACCCCGCTCCTCAAGCAGGAGGTTGGAATGTGCTCACGCCCAAGCGGTCTCAGGCTCTCATTGCCCGCGAGAGTAACATTGCAGTGCGCGAAGCAGAGGTCGCTCGTCGTGAAGCCGAGATTCTTGCCGGTGCACCAGGTGGTGTTATCGGGGCAGGCCCAATACCCACGTCATGCCCCCCTTGTGTGGCACAAGCGACCTTCGAACCCCCTCCTGTTCAGACTGTCATCAAGGAAGTTGTCCAGGAAAAGGATCTCGCCGCCCCGGGATGGTGGAAGGAAAGTAATGTGCGATTCGACGACATTCTTGATCGAGAACTCAAAATTGCCGAACGTGAGCGCGAGATCAGTCGCCGTGAGGAGACTGTCAACCGCCGCGAACACGATGCATCTCGTCGTGAAGCTTGGATCATGGAGCAGCTTGCGTAAGTTTTCTGAGACCTCCATACGGCCTTCTCGTTGATGACAACCTGTTCAGTGCTCTTGGCGGTGAATCTGCAGTTGAGGAAGAATACGTTTACGAACCGGTTGGCAAACGCAGACCACCCAAGGTACCACCGCCTCTCTACCGCCGTCCCGAGCTCTGAGACGAAGGAGGTTCTGAATTCCTCTCGTTTCCCTACTTCAGTCAGTTGAAGTCTCTGTGATATCCTTCCTCCCACACTCCTTCGTCCGGGCTTGGGGGACAACGGCTTTTTCATCTCTCTTTTGTCCCCCTTGTTCGTCGTAGCCTTGGAGCCATTTTTTATCACGACGCGTCGAGTCGCGTCGTCCGGAATCAAAATTTCTCGATCAGGCGGACGCGTCTACACGTGACATGCCGATTAATCTGTGTTTGCCATGTGTTGACCAAAATGAGCTCCAAGGCTACAAGCCCCATGAATTAGCTCGAGAATGTTTTCGCTGACACATTTCTTTCTTCCACAGGAAGAACCTCCTGCCATAATTACAGAGATCGAAACTGCAACACGTACCGTAACTCAAGTCCACATTGAAACCCAGTTTGTGCCAAATGAAACCTTTAACATCCCGCCGCCTGCAAATACCCGCCGTGTAGCCAAGCCTACTCCTTCTCCATACTCAAGTTCATTTTCTACGATGTTACCAAAAACCACCTCAGTTGAGGTGCTGATAGAGCACGAGGAGGCTGTTGTGCGCGAGGAAGCCCCCGTTGAAGTGGAGGAAGTTGTCCAGGAACCGAGGAGGCGTTCAGTTCGCAAGCCGCCTCCTCCTGCTTTCCCACCTGCTGCGTATAGACCGGCGCCTGAACGCTGGTGGTAAGTATTGTGCGGTGGTGGCTAGTTAAAGATCATGACACGGATCTGGGCTTGTATTTAGTATTCATCTTTTTTTGCTACGTATTTTCTATTGTCGCTGCTTGCAGCGCCTTGGTACTGATCATCGAGTTGACCTTCATACTTTGACGTTTGTTATCCTGCGACACCTATATCTTTGTCCTTACGCTTACGAACTCTGACGACGAATTGAAGGTTACTCACAATATTTACTGCAAATGACGATAGTGAGAATGAGACGAGAAGTGATTTGATTTATTATTGCCTATTTCACATAAGTTGGCATACACAAAAATAATCAAAATTAAAAACAGAATATTCTTGCTGAATACTCAATATTAATGTACTCAATGTATGGTGCTCGGTCAGGTACCAAATGGATCGGACAAATTAGTAGAATGATATGGTCATGGACCGAGGGGAAAAAAAAGAGAAATAAAAAACCAAATTTTCTCCAGCCAATCTGATAGTCGGTTGAAGCAGTAATAATAAGCTCTTGGATGGGACTACATCCAAACTAAGATCCTAAGACTTTATGGTATCAACAGTGATGTCAAACTAGATATGCCACTCGACGATGTCTTTGAAGCAAGGGCCGGGATAGAACCAGAACATACCGGGACATGGGGACAGCGTGGGGTTGGGTGAGGATAACTCGCTCTCAGGCTCAGAAGTGATGAACATACGGGCATAATAGAGAACGTCTGGATGTATTTTGCTGCCACGAGCCCATGAGTGGTGGTAAGAAGCAATGATGTGTTATTCTCCAGCCGAATGCCCCCAAAAAGGCCAAAAAAAACCACCGTTTTCCCTCTCGGTCTAGGATCATATTATCTAATTTGTCCGATACCTGACCGGCCTGACCGTTGAGTATTCGGCGAGATATTCTGATTTTATTTTTGATTATTTTTGTGTATGCCAACTCACTTATGTGAAATAGACAAATAATGTTTGGTGACCACCTTTGGTCGGCACTGTCGCCTCGTATAACAACGCGTCTTTCGCGTACAACCAACTTATCATTCGCGTGGCTCCATCTTCTTTGGCCCAATGGTTGCCTCCCCCCACGAGAAGACCCTTAGTTTAGGTCCATACACGGAGACCTCGGCTCCATCCAAAAGCTCCACCCTTTTCCCGGTGTTTTCACCCTTTGCGAATGCCTACTCCCGCTTCTCCAGCTGGCGCGCAGCGCTCGGGCTTCCAAACCCGGGTAGCGTGGAGAACCTGCAGAAGGAGGTTAAAAGTGAGCTTTTTATTGCAGGTCCGTTCGCGTGGTTTCTGACAGGGTGACACAGCGACGCATTTGAACAATTTCATCTTCGACGGCGCGCGGGCTGACCTTATGAAAGGACTATCAATGGACCCGGCTTTCCAGGTTACCCACTCATTTCAGTTAGCATCACAATCCGCGCCTCCGACTTACTCGTTCGGTGCGTTGTTCGCGAATGCAAAGGTAAGTTACGGGAGCCACCCTGTGATCTGTCAATTTTTTTCCCCCGTTAACGTACCTTCAAAAGGTCCTCTTGCAAGGAAACGTCGACCACGAGGGCAATGTTTCCGGGCGGTTCCAGCAAAGTTGGTCAGCATCAAATACCTCCAAGATGCAGGCCCAAGTATGTTTCCATCAATGCACTCCTGAATTACTTATTGACGTTACGGTATCCTAGCTCGGAATGCAACCCGGCCATACTATGATACAATTGGAACACGATTATTCGGGTTCTGACTACACCATGAATGCCAAAGCCATTAACCCTTCACCGTTGGACGGCTCCGGCATTTACGTTGGGAGCTACCTTCAGTCCGTGTCGAAAAACCTAGCGTTGGGCGTCGAGACACTTTATCAACGGGCCGCGCTCGACCAGGCAGAGATGTCGTCTTCGTACCTTGCCAAGCTGACGGGCTCGGATGGGAAGTGGATTGCGACGGCGCAGTTCCAGCCGATTGGTGTTCTCCAGGCGACTTACTGGCACAAGCTCAGTGAAAAGGTGGAGGCGGCCGCAGATCTGCAGGTGATTGCAGCTCCGATGCGTCGCGATGCGATTGCCACAGTGGGCACGAAGTATGACCTGCGCATGTCAACGTTCCGAGCACAGTTAGACTCGACGGGCAAGGTGTCGGCGCTGCTAGAGCAACGATTTGCTCCCAGCTTTGCGTTCACGGTCGCTGGAGAGATAGACCATTTCAAAGTGCGTGTCGTAATTCTTATACCATTCCGTTAGTTGACTAAGTACCTTGGGAACTCTCAGAATGCCGCCAAGGTTGGAGTTGGCGTGATGATCGAGAGCACAAGCTTGACATCCGAGGAGATGGGGATGGTACCCCCACCAGGACAGCCACATTTTTAGGCTATCTACGATTTGTCGATCGATACTCTAGACTAATGCATAGCATGACCCTACCCCTACTCCCTACTCTATAACATGGACTACTGCACGAGTCGGTAACCCGGACCGTTGCGTGAGAATAATAACTGACTCTTGCTGTGGCTGCACTCTCAAACTCTCAAACCCATGGCTCCCTTGATTGCTGTGAAGAACCTTGCCTGTATCAGGCCAGAAGGCGATCCAATTTTCGTGAATGTCAACTTTGAAGTGAACGAGGGTGACATCGTCATCTTGCGGGCACGTAGCGGTACTGGGTGAGTCGTGTTCGTTCCTCACCCGCTTGATACTCATCATTTGTCTCATCATTATCTTTCAGAAAGACCACCCTCTTGAAGTGTATAGCACATCTCAATCTTTATCAGGGAACTGTAGAATTCAAAGGAAGGTGAGTCATTCCACCCATACTTCGTCCTCACAATCGTGTCTTACACGAGTCCTGACTATCAGACCTCCCAAAGCATATGGTACGCTAGCCATCCAGATAGACGCAAAAGCATTCCCGTGAACCCCCGATATAGGTGTCCCGACGTACAGAACCTACGTCCAGTACATCCCCCAACGACCGTCACTATTACCGGGAACGCCACGCGATCTATTCGAGACATTGTCCACATTTCATGCGCGACTCGCTCCAGAACGTTCTTCCGAGGGTCACGACCATTTCAATAGCGCCATGATCTTGGCGGGACAATGGGGTATTGCGAAGGAGCTCTGGGACAGACCGTGGAGCTTACTCAGTGTCGGGGAATCTCAGCGATTATCGCTGGCGATCGCATACGGTTTCAACCGCGCTGAGGTCTTGATGCTTGATGGTACGTATCTTTTTTTACACCATGGCGACGCGTTTTCTCCTTCTCATTTTTGATCTACTCGGAAATTTGTAAGAACCGACATCCGGACTTGACCCCGCATTGTCCACGGTGGTAGAGGATACGCTTATGGATGAGATTAACAATCCCGATACGACCCTCAAAGCCATCATATGGATCACTCATTCGGACGACCAAGCGGAGCGCGTCGGCACGCGGTTTTTGTACCTCACACCAGATGGCGTTGAAGAGAAGAACCTGATCGAACCTTAGAACAAGTATAGAGAGAGGGCGGACTCGGTGCGACGAGTCGGCAGCCCCCACCGGACGCTCCGATCGACACTTTCGTTTCTTCGCGCGGGAGAGAGGTTCGGGCCTGGGTGATATGGGGCCGCGTCATGTCGACGCTGATAATTGTTTGTTATACGTTCAGTAGCATATCTGCGGTTTGTACCCGTTGTGCATTGCTTGTTGGACCTGTAACATGCAAGGGTTTCGAGTTCGATTCTCGGCAAAGTCCACTTTTTAAACACTCCTCAAAAAGGATTGGCCATTTGCCACAACCACAATATCAGTAGTTTAAAGTCCGCAGGTGGGCCAAACCGTGAACGGCCAAATCACAAATGTGCTCCTCGGCCTCCATGTCCTTCAACCAGTCATGCAACAACTTGAAACTTGAAGGCTTCAGACAAGCAGGTTCTTTATCTCGTGCTGTGGGACCCGAAAGAGGCGACTATTTATCCTCTGCTTCATGGATATTAAATGGATATGGAAAAGCGGGAAACCACAACAGATAGGCGGTGCATTGTAGCATTGTGGCAGGCCGCAGTCTGGTGCTTAGTCCATCCAACTGCAGGGCCACACTCAAGGTGCCACAACAAAGCTCACCTACCCATTATCATAAAAGCCTGGGGGGCGCCCTCTTTCATCTGCTATTCCACAGCCAATTTCACTCGCTCTGCTTGATTCCCTTCCCTGATGTCTTTCGTCGAAACATCCCGTCAGACCCGCTACTCGGACGAGTTCAGCGACACAGTGGCCAAGATAACGGCCTCCATTCTGCATGAGCAACTC
>QLOU01003363.1:0-14182 GCA_003313715.1 Russula abietina | reverse complement strand
AACTCAGACCAAGTCGTATAAGTGGGCCAGAAAGTCGGCTAAAGCCTGAACGCCTCACAGAGCGTATCAGCCGTACTTGTGTGCGAGAAGATAAACACGGAGTGCTGGCATATGACCAGTAGACAGTAGTGGATTGTGTCCATGATGGCCCAGATGTGAACAAGTACAAAACCTATTTGGTACTTTTGCGCAACTGATAGGAGCTCCATACTTCCCTTGGGAGTCGAAGGCACAAGGAGGTTACAGGGAATATGAAAGTTGGTAGATTATGAAGGACTTTGTCACTTTCTGGTAGCATCACCACCAGAAGTGTCATGCCTGTCAACCTTCCCTGTCTGATTACGATACGTCTTGTCTTGTTCCTCACCATGTGTATGACTGGCCCGCCTACCTGCGCTTACCGGACTATCTAGATCATTAGCAGTTGTTTTAGTCTAACACTTCTCTTTCAATTACCTTCCCGTTTCGGCTTCCTTTCCCACGATCACACTGCTCCTCCTCACTGACTACTGGTGAGTTGTTGTGCATGAGTCGTTACTATACTTTCCCAGTTATAATTAGTCGTGTTGACTCGTGTACTATACTGTGCTCTTGATAACTCATTGCCCTTGTCATCATGACTCTTGTTGACTTGTAGCACCAGCTTGTATATATAACACTCTAAACGGCGGCCAGTCTCTTCAGACTTGGTCTCCTTGTAACTCAGTTGTTCAGGACCATAAACCCCTCAGAGCGTTCGCTCTCCAGTCCCTTCCAAGCTCACTAAGTCTTCGCTCCACTCTACATTCCACAACCCCTCTATTTTCTTGCACTCTAATGCTCCGTGCTTAGAGTCTGCTACCGGACCGGGTCTCTGCTTAGATCCGCTTTGCCTTATCTTATCATTAAGGCAACTCTTATTCAAGAGTAGACTCTAGCACGATATGGATAGTCCATCTGTAACATTAGACCAAGTCTATCCTTACCATGAAGGAGAAACTCCCCTATAGCGAGTAATCGAATTTGCGACACAGACAGAAGGCTCCCTCCCCTATAGAGAGAAGACTCTTAGCGAAGAGTACAATCGAGTTCTCACAGTACACGTGCGAAGGATCTAAAGTAACAGATCAACGTTCAAGGCCCTCAAATCTTTGAAGGCCTTACTCAGAAGTTAACACGGCTTGATTAGCACGACCGTTTAACTTAAACGAACCAGACGAACCCATCCAGGTTCAAATCCGAACTTCAGACAATCTTCCAGAGCACGTCAAAGACCAAGTAGTTTGGTCTCCAGCAGGCACACATCGTCCTGGATATTTCCTTTGGAATGACCAGCTTCACACATACGAACCAGTTGAATTCATCAAAGACAGTTGGTACTTTCTTTATGAATACAACCGACAGATCTACATCTCGTTCCAGGATCAAATCCCTCCATACCAACAAGGCACAGGTTGTTGGCTCAAAGACAACCCTGCACACCCAGACTACGTCCCAGTTGCCTCCACTTCCGTGACCACTTTAGACGCACCGACTGCCTCTACCTCTGCTCTAGTTACCGTAACTAGATCTCCACGCACCGTATACGGTCCACCTACCCTTGAAGTTCAGACAGATATCCTGTTTGGAAAAGACCCAGCCGTATCTCCATTTCTTACCGCGCAGACCAGAGCGTCACCATTAGTAATTAAGAGCGATTCCGAGAATGAATCCAGTAGTGAAGAAGAATCTTCACCAGAAGACTGAGCTCAAACAGTTGCACCTACCAGAGCACCAGGCACACCAGCCCTATTTGGCCGACACCCATATCCACCAGCAGAAGAATTACTAGCTGCCCAGTTTCAACATGCATTAACCGTCGCAGGAGAGCCTGAGAACCCTCTCACACCAGACGAACAGTTACATCTAGCAGAGCAAGCCATTGAATTTGGAGTTGTACCTCAAGCAATTCAACCACTACCAGCTATTATACAGCAAGCTCCACTGATCCAGATACCCATCACAGTACAGATTGCCCCAGTCGTACCAGTCATGGCCCAGTAACAGCCACAGCAGCAACAGCAAGTGCAAGTCACAGCACCAGCGCCGGCAGCAGCAGTAGCGCCCACGCAACAACAGGATCCCAAGTTGAAGGGAACAGAACCTAACATCTTCAATGGTGATCGAGAGAAGTCAGATGAGTTCTTGCACCAATTCAATATGTATTGGGCATTGAACGAAGAGAACACAATATTCTCCACCCCATACTTCCACGTAGTCTACGCACTCTCCAGACTTAAAGGAGACTTAGTTGAAGATTGGAGAAATGATCAACTCGCAGCAATATGGACTTGAATTACCCAGAACCCAGCACTTCGTAATGATGAAGTGGTCTGGAATGATTTCAACACCACCTTTACTGCCGCTTTTACCAACACTACCAAGCAGCAGAACGCTTACAACAAACTCATGAACTTCTATCAACGCCAATTGCCGCTTGATTCCTACATCGTGACATTCCGACATCTCATCAAAGAAGCTGGATATACGCCTAATGAATTGTCTGTAATAGACATCTTCGCAAAGCACATGAATCCCAAACTTCTCGAACTAGTCCTATATTGGGAACCCGTGCCTGAAACCTTGGTGCAATGGGAAGAAGCTGCTCGAGCAGAACTCAAGAAGTATGAGAAACGTAACACTATGATGACTTCAATTCAAAGTCGTACGCAATGGCGACCACCACCTCCCAACAGGAATGGGAGACGCTCCAATCCCTATGATGTCGATCCACGACCCTACAATCCAATGGACGTAGATATTCCTGTCTACAATCGAATCAATCAAAGCCAATGCCACCTGATTGTCACATCAAACCGTGATAAGTGACAGGCCAAGCTTTGTAATCCTTGCCTGTCAATCGACAGGCGTTCCTTAAATTCTCAATATCCAGCTATGTCCACCGGTTCCCAGCTCTTCGGAAGTCCGGTTTCAAGTCTCCACATGGATTGTTCCAATGCCAATCAACGGAGTTGTTCCTGTCACTTCCTGGGCATATTCGCGTGACTTCCCGCGCTCATCCCACCCTTGGCAACCTCTGACGACGCGACTTCGTTGTCTCTCACATCGTGCTCGTCGTCTCTGACGATGAGCACACCTATCTCCACTTATCCCCAACAAAATATATAACATATATATATCATAGAACTTGTATTAACGAGTAGAATACAAATATTGTGGTTATAATTCAAAATAATTAATTTTTGAAGACCACTTTCTCCCCATCCCCGGGAAACCGGGCCTGGCCAGCTGAATCCGTGTCTCCAGAGTTTTTCCCACGCATTCCCTCACCTTGGCAACTTCCGATGATGCAACTTCATCGTCTCCCACGTTGTGCTCATTGTCAGAGACGATGAGCACACCTATTGTTACCGGACAGTGAGTCCCTAGAAGAAAGGGTGCTGACTGTTTACCAAAGCGCGTTTGCCGGACAAACACGACTGTTCTGTTCTCTTTTTGACTCCGCTCTCGCCATATGTAGTTGTGTTGACTCATGGACTGGTATAGTGACTTGTCGTCCATATGCCTTAGATCCAGATCTGTTAGACCTACAGTGACGAGTCCATGACCCAGTTTTCGACCAGATTCGTTCATGTCCCCTACATTACATATCGTCTGTTATACGATACAGTGTGTCTCAAGAAGTCTGCTTTATGTCTCCTTACTATACGTGTCTGAAGGGATCTGTCTGTTTACGTCTTGCTTCCGGATAGTTACTCAATACGTTACAGAATGACTCCGTTGACCAAGTTACTGCCGCACGAAACAAGGACTTCTGATTCGCAGAACCCTGTTACAAGTTTAGCAGTAACGAAAGGGAACCACCTCTGATTCGCAAAGAGTTCCCTTAAAAGTCTACAAGGTCGTTCAAGCTTCGCATTTCATTACTATACATGTTCAAGAATGCCTTCCAAGACATCACCACTCCATATAAGGGGAAGGGTGAGCTCTATGGTAGGGATGTGTCCAAAACGTGAAAGGGAGTGAGTAGAGGTGTCCACAATATCACGCTTTTGGCCCTGTTTGGCTTTGCCTGATAGATTTCGTTTGTTTCGAGTATAAATAGCCCTGTAGTTGTTATCGGAGAAGCCTCAGACTTCTCTTGAATCATATTCTGTGTTTCTTAACGCTTCTGAAGTTCTCCATATCAATTATACTCTTTAAACAAAACCTCTTCATTATCCTCTTTCCCACGGTTACTTCAAGGTAACAAATCTTAGAAATACGAACAACGCGTTACAGTACATTGTTCAGAAGGCTTCTAAAAGCATCAATAGAAGTCTATAGAATTGAGTGCTCGTGTTACGAATAGTCCAAGTCACTCAAACCCAAACCAAGTCGTATAAGTGGGCCAGAAAATCGGCTAAAGCCTGAACGCCTCACAGAGCGTATCACCTATTTCCACTTATCCCCAACAAAATATATAATATATATATATCATAGGACTTGTATTAATGAGTAGAATATGAATATGGTAATTTTAACTCAAAATAACTAATTTTCGAAGACCACTTTCTCTCCATCCCTGGAAAACTGGGCCCGGCTAACAACCGGATCCGCATCTCCAAGTTTTTCCTGCGCGTTCCCTCACCTCAGCAGCTTCTAATGACACGACTTTGTCATTTCCCACATCATGCTCGTTGTTAGAGACGATGAGCACACCTATTTCCACTTCTCCCCAATAAAATATGTAATATACATATATCATAGAATTTGTATAAATGAGTAGAATACGAATATTGTAGTTATAATCCAAAATAATCAATTCTTGAAGCCCACCTGACAGCGGACACCAACACACACCCACCTTGGTAACCTCCGAAAATGCGATTTGTTATCCCCCATGTGAGCTCATCATCTCTAATGATGAGCACGCCTCGTTTCCACTAATTCTCAATATAATATATGACATATATTATTGGAAAAAATGTATTAATGAGTAGTTACAATAAGGAGTAGTGACCTCCCCATCCCGGTATCCCCAGGAAATCAGGGCCAGCTGGCCTGTGTCCACGCGCATTCCCACATTTCCCCACCTTGTAAACTTGTTGTCTCAGGCCAGGAGGCGGTGTGTAATCTGCTCAGGTGGCAGAAGTGTGACCATCAAGACATTGGAATAAATAGAAAACACACCAGTTGAACACTAGAGTCAGACACCAATGATGTAACAGATGAGGGACTTTACAGCAGAGGGGGGAGTGATATTTATGCTGTGGAGGGGGCAGATGCAGGGTACAGTATGTAGTGAGTGTTGAAAATGGCAACGACTGTGGCATCTGCTTTTGGGGAGCGAGGAGGTGACCATCTGTGACGCAGTCGGCATTGGTGCAATGAGAAGAGAGTTGTGCAAGCCATGTTTAGCAACCTTCTCCTTCAGAGTAGCCCAGTTCCACAACTCAGTGGGCGTGACATTCCACAGGTCGTACTGCAACTGTCCTTGTGATGCAGGGCTATCTTCATATGTTTCATACGTGCCCTACGCTTGTGCCATTTTACAACTTGCCTCCACCACAGCGTGATAAATAGTCTCGAATATCTGCTGATTGAGTAGACGTCCTCCAGGTGAGTCGAAAGGAATTCGCAAGACCATAAAGGTGTCAGTGAGACCCTGTGACAACACTTGTTCTAACAAGTATTAGGCAGGCTATGTTCACGCGTCAAAAGATTGACTTACCAATTAAGGGATACTAGTACTGCGTGGCGCTAAGCGCCGATCGTCATCGCCCAAGGCACAAGGAGACAGGCACTTGTCTTCCCATTTTTTTCGTGTTCACTCCTCACTTGCTATACACCCAAAACACAACACACATATGTAGATCAACGTTCTCTTCATTTGAGGCAAGGTTCTGACCTACCAAAAGCAATGCCGTTCGACCTCAAAGACTTGTGCGAAGCGCTGAGTCGCGCAGGGGGGATGATCAAGAACTATCTGGGAAAAGTGCTGGGCTGGGTGGATAGGACATTTACAATGGATAATTTGATCCAGTTGGTGAGTCTTTGCCTTTTCTTTGCGTGTTACTTTACTTATTTCCTGAGGAAGGTCTCCCTTGGGAGAACTTTCTGGCCGATAAGTGGTGGGATCGCAGTCGAAAGGCACTGGGTCGACGAGTGGGGGAATCCTACATCGGATAGCAGGACCAGCTGGGTGGGTTTCCCGCCTTCTGGAGCTGGAGGGCTGGGAAGCAGTGTCAACGCCCAAGCTTGAGGCAATTAGGGAAGTCGGATCGCCTTCATGTCCTAGTTCCTCAGTAGCTAGTTTAAACGGACAATTGCTTTTCATTTGTGGAGTGACGTGTCAAAAGTAACAAACCACTTGAAGCCTCATTATCAATGTAGGACGTTTCGCGTTTGCAGTTCACGGGATATGGAAAGGGACATGCTCAGCTCCAAGGTTATCTGTAATAACACTCTAACAAGTCCTGTTTTGGTGGTCAGGAAATGTTTGCGCTTCTTGAGATAGGGCTGAGGATGTACCAAAAAATGTGCTCGTTCCCATCATTGAGGAAAGTTTTCAGTACCTATGCTCAACTTAAAGACTACAGCAGCGATACTTATTCCGACAGCATTGCCGGAGTCAGGAACTGGACTCTTGGGGTATGAAACGGGGATTAGTAGATGTAAAGAATGAACACATCCTCGGCTGTACTATATCATCATTTCTGCAAGTGTGTCAGACATCCGCACCATCTCATCCTTATCCTCATCATTCTGTAACTCATTGTCATTATCATTATCAGTATTAGCACGGTCATCTTTGGCAGTCAGAACTGTACGGGCAATGGGTGAGCTCTCAATGCAATACAAAGAACTGTACCTACGGTTGCCATCCAATGTGCATTGCGCATCAGCAGAAGAAATGGGGACAGATGGACAACGGCCACTGTAGCTGGGCAGACTGTAGATCTGCTGTAGACGTGCACAAATGCGATCATTTGCCTGACAACGCTGCACCTGCACAATCTTCAGGTGGGCAGCGAACACAGGATTATGTTTGTGGGCAGCAACGGCCCTAGACAACTTGGCATCATCCCGATCCACCCAAGCTTGCAGGCGAGCAACCTCAATGTTGCACCGCTGAACTTTCTCCTTGGCACGTTTGAGCTTGAAATACTTGTTTGCAGCCTGTTGGTTGGCAAGAATGGTCCAATCTTTTGAGAGTAGATCGTGATCAGAATGTTTGAGGATTTCAAACTTGGAGAAATTGCAGTACTCGACAACTTCAGAGTATTCAAGACGGGGGCGGGGCGGCATTTGATGGGGCGCAAGGGTATTGTAGCGGTTGATGGCATTACGAATTGCAGTGCAGCAGCGAGAGAGTGCTTGCACGATGTGTTTGTGCAGTTTATATCCTATTATTGAGTTTGAGACATCACATACTAGTAGAATAACATAATACACACCTGTGCCAGCCAAATTCACCCTGTCCAGTTCCACCAATCAGCTCACAACAAGACCTTGTAGCTCCTCGACAGTGCGAACAAAATTCTTGTTGGAAATGTATTGATGCATCTTTTGATACTCTGCATCGCTTCGTTGCCACCGCTTTGCAATACCTAGCAGCCGCTCAATATCATTAACCACATGCGCAGCCCACTCCAGCCGCCCGCTAATGAGCTGCAACTCTCTGTTGATCGCTTCATGCTTGCTTTCTTTCACAATTTGTCTAGCAACATCGATAGTAAAGTCGCTTGGAGCGAGGTTCAGAAATGGGTCCATGTCTTCGATTTTTTTACTGACTGTGTCATACTCCTCCCTGAATGGATCATGAGAACGATAAGACAGAATGACGAGTGGAAAAATTGGCTTACTCGATCAAAAATACCTTCTCTAACACCTCCACATAGGAAATCTTTAGCGTTGTTTCCTCAGGCTCTTTTCGCTTTACAACGAAGAGGAAAGTAGTCTCCTCCTGGTGCCAGCGTACGAAGTCTGCTGCTGTAAATGAAGTGGACTTTTCAAAGTCGTCGAGTTGTATCCTGTGAGAATGATGAACCTTGAGCGCTTGCTTGTAATTTTGCAGAAGAAAGTCACCTAGGATATCATTAGTAAGTAAGACACTGCCAAAACATGCTGATATAAATACACCGAGCGATGCATATTGATCATCATTCACCTGCTGTACATGCAAGTCAATCGATTGTTTTTAGTGAAATGCCGAAGAATGCTGAATATTGCAAGTGGTCCCATTGAGGCTTGAGAATAGCCTCTCACAAGTTGAAAGGTCTTCGAGCCCGAAGCCCGATCGGTAGAGCGGGTGGTATTTTACCTGACAAGCTCACTTATGAGCCCAGCAGTGAAAGGTGTCTACGATGCATTGAAGACACTTTTCGACCACCTCATTTCTCAGCGAGCTGTGGCGAAGAGTGACCTCAAATATGCAATTGATATCATACCCGAGGCCTTGATTATCACTGAACACCTTCAATATTGTAGCCACAGCAGCAAGCATGTGTTTTGCCCTGTGTAAGCTCAATATCAGCAAGTGAAACAAGAAAGTGCGAAGACTTACATCTCTGCCGACTGCACAAACTCAATCAAAAATTCGACTATACCATGCCAACAGACACAAGCAAACATGCCCGTTTGCTCAAATGCCTGTTTGGAGGCTGGTGGGAGTTCCTTTAATGTTGCTGCCTTCCAGTTACTGTCGCAGCGGTCGTCATTCTTGCCCTTGGTACCGTCCTTAAGAACTGCAGCCTTTGAAATGGCCCTCTTGGCCCTTTCTGCGGCGGCATGTGATTTTACTTCATCCTTGAAACTATCCACAAAGTCACACAAGAGGAAGAGGTTGCTGGAGAATGTGCGCTCGTCACATGTGCCAGCGGTTTTGTCATGCTTTTGGGAGTCGCACCCATTGATGGCATGCATCCATGCAGGGACGAGGCATTCCTCGTTGGGTTGCTGAAGGGAAATAAATACGTGGTATTACAGAATGTGGTGGGAAAATACCTCATTTCCACACGCAGGACATACATACTTCATCTGCCAGTTAGGGGTATCCTGGCCAAGTGCAGCGTCGACCCTCATTTGTAATCCATACTGCACCTCAGAAAAGACATCGAATACCTGTGAAAAGAGCTGCTCAATGGAATTTACGTGCTTGAACTGGTCGAAAATTAGATCAGGCATTCAAATAAGAGGGAATTGCACACCTGCTGGAAGGCACACATGGCCTTGACAAACCCTTGAACGCCAATGCTCAGCTGTTGGCGTTGAAGATGATAGAAAAATCGAGTAGATCGACAGAGAATGCAACCCTGGGACGAGTGGGGGTGCCTACAATGAGCCCCATGTACATGAGTGCGATGATAGAGTGCTCATTCTCACGCTGCTGCACGCTCACAGTATACAAGCTGTCAGCTGGCATAACAATCAGTCTGGGAAACCAGTGATTCACTGCTTGCAGACCTTTAAGTCCTAGCACAGGTATTGATCAGATGACGTCGGAATTCATCTCAGGGCAAGTCATAGCACGGGTGGATTTCCATGCAAGATACAGATCAACGAGGGTCGGCACAATGGCATCCCATTCTCTCTCAGCACGACAGCGTCTTAAAAGCCGCGAGCGTGCCACATAGCTCTTCCTGCTACCACCAAAAGAACTACAATCATGGTGTAGCAATGAGAAAATAAAAAAATTACACAAGAAAATGGGATGACCCATGTTATGGTGGTTTGTAGGCTAGTGTGTAATGCTGCCATTGTCTTGTCCACCTCATCTTGTGTATCAATCGTAAGGTCCTCCTCTACGACATCCTCCCATTTATCCAGCTGTAAATCAACATCCATGTATTCATCAAGGGCGGAAGTGTCAGCGTTGTCAGGGATGATAGTTCAATTCATGATATCTGGTGGTTTGTTTGCGATCATTGCCAACTCGGCAATTTTTTGGCGCAGGTGTGTGGTCAGACCTGTTGAGACAAAATTAATGCATGTATGCTCATCAAAAAAATTGAAAAACTTATGAAGTTGTTCCTTTTTTCTCCATTCATCAAGCTGCCTTTGTTCCTCTTGCAATTGTGACAAATTCAGGACCTTTGGCCACTGGCTATTCCTTAAGCCAGAGTAATCTCTTACTTTTGAGGATGTGAGTTTTCTTTTAGAGCAGATCAGTTGAGGCATGTTGGGAGGAGAAAGAAAAGGTAGAAAAGAGAGAACAGAGCAAGTGGCTGAAACACGAGTGCACTGCCAGAAGTCACTGCACCGAGTTCTGTCCTGGGACTGTGACTAAAGTACCAGTAAGACTCATTGTACCTATCGCTTTACAATTCTAAGGCATATACACATATGAAAGCATGGTGAAGCAATAAACTCCTTTTCAATCCCTGCATTAGACTTAACTTTTGCCAAAGTACTGGCATGGATGAGACGAACAACATATATGACGACTTCGGACTTGGACTTGGATCGATGATTGACAATCAGTAATCAGTGTGCCACTTCATGCTTGTGCACCAATATTTATTACACAGTCCATGCAATGGCATTCCAGTGGCCTATGGTTCAAGTCTCTTCAAGCTTCAAGCTGATTGTTTAGAGTATCTGACAATTGAACTAAAGTGACGAAAATACACTTTTGTGCTGTCATCATGTGCATGACCTCGGCCAAGGGCCCCAACGCAGCTTCGTGAGCACACACTTGTCATGCGATCGACACCTGGACATGAAATAAGCACGACACAACAATTTAGCACACAGAATAATAACTTGTTTATAGAATAAAGAATAAAGAACTAAGAACATTGACATTCCTCTATCCAGCATCATCCTATCACCATTGACGCTGCCATGTTACCATTCTCCAACTCTACACCTTCGTCTTCGGCAGCACCCTTCTTGGCACGCTTCTTCCGAGGGACATATACCTGCTCACCATCTTGCTCTCGCTGAGCATTTTGGATTTTCCAAGCTTTGAGCTATTCTTTGGTGAGGATGATCCACTTACAGTCCCCCTTTTCAAGCGCTTTTCTCAAGGTCAGGCCCTCATCTGGGCCAAGGCTACCAGGGTTTTGGACTTTTCCATCCCCTGGCCATTCAATGAGGGCGACGCCAAGTTTCTCAACAATATTACTTTCATAGTTTGTGTAATTCATTCTGGCATCGACTGTTACGAACGGACTCTTCGTAATGCACACAGCAGCTTATCACAAGGGTGACTACTGTGCAGCTTGGATCTAGAGTATAGAGATTAGATTGACGTACACAGATACCTTAGTGTAACGATCTAAGTAGCTAGCTTAATCTGAAGCTAGATCGTATAGCAGACTCTTATCTAAGAGCGCAAAGGGCTAGAAGTAGACTCTAGGTGTCTGAGCGCGTTAAGCAGCAGCAGATGTGTTTATAGTCCTGATTCTACAACGAGAATTGGCAGCACGTTAAACAGCTAAGTATATTCTCATACAAGACCAAGTCTGGCTTGTCTCGCTGCAACTGCTGGGTTTATATACACAGGGAATGACTCATTCTAGCAAGAGAATGAGTCTACAATGGTGCAATCTATAGACTAATCGATAGCAAAGACTAGAGCGATGTGCACACAAGAATTGTGTGACGCGTGAGTGCATAATGCGCAATGATGATGCGATGGTGATGCAAGTATGGCGTATGGGAAAGCTACTTGCCTAAATGAGCAATCATCGCGTGCTAACAGAGAATAGCGATCAATAGTGATGCAATCATTAAGTGATCAATCACTTTAGGAAGTCTGGTAGAAACGGTCTGGTAATACACATATGGTACGAATCGGGTAATAACTAAGGTATGTGAGCGCTAGACGCTTAGACATGAAATGGAGCGTAACATCACTCCCCAATCAAGTCTTTACTCCCCAATCTAGGATTGTGGAATGTCTGTAAATACATTTCAGGGCTAAGGAGCAAGTTCGACATCCAAAACGCTTTAGAATTGAAAAGGAAATTGTATCGTACAAAGAGGTATGAGGTCGTTTGCGACCCGAAGAGAGAGATATAGAGTGCCTTTTGCGAGTTGTCAGGGGACTCAAGCATGTGGCCTAATATACAGAAAGGGAACATCAAACTTTACTTTCGATAATAGGGCGCTGGCCTTCTCACCGCAACCCAACTGCTAACTGAGGCTGGGACATGCAATGTCCAGTGCGTAAGGAAAAGGTGGGGAAGGTAAACCATCCCCACGGTGACATGAGGGAAGACTGCAAGTATGTAATGCGGTTGCGGGTCCTTGAGATAATATGCTTCCAACAGGAAGCAGGAAAGTGGGAAGTCATAGGTGGAAACAGAGGGGTCGTACTTGAAGGCAAGGCACTGTACCAGGCGGCACTGTGCCAGGGAAACCTTGAGAAGGAGGTCCTTCATGATGAGGACCATGGTGGGTGAGCGGAGGACCGCTGATGGAAATGTGGGTGTAGGGTACCGAAGCTGTAAGCATGAAAAAGGATGGGAACTCGTTTTTCACGTACAGTACCAGGCGCTGCGGCGGTTCATGGGGCAGTCGTGCCTAACATGGCCCCACTGGTGCCTGGTGGCACTTGTAGCACCGGGTGGTGCCCTTGGTGCGGCGGTGCAGGGCAGAAATGGGGGTCGCTCCAGTATGACCTGAAGTGGTGGCAGAAGGAGGAGCGCGGGGTTGATAGTTGCAGGTGGAGGGCTCGCCTTGCCCAAATGCCGGTAGAAAGGGGGAGGGGGCGCGTGAAGCGAAGAGGGAAGGCATTGTTGGCTCATCAGTGAGAGGGGCGAGGAACCTTTTAAGGGGTTCAAATGTCCTGTGGATGTCTGGTTTCATTGGCATCTTCTCTGCTTCGTCAAAGCAGTGTTGGACCCTTTCGAATGCATCAGCATTCTCAAGGTCGGAAAGGGAACGCTCTGCTTGGTCCATATATTGCTCACACCGATCAAGCATATGCTTGATGGTGAGTTCTATGGATTTAATCAGGCCAAAATGGTACCTGTATTGATTGATGCCTGCAACTAGGTCATAGGCACAACATTCCTGCAGAATATGGTCAATGGCGGGCGTAAAGTCTTCCTGGGATTGGAAGAGGCGCGCTTTCTGGGCAGAAAGCTTATGCATAACATAGGCGACAGGAACAGGACGAAAGGGGCAAGTATGTATAGGATAGTTCCAACCAAAGGTGGCCGAAACTTCAGGGGATTTCTTGTCCATATTGTATTTTATCCACGGCGCAATCACGAAACAACTAGTAAGGGGGTGCTGGATAAGGAACTTATAGTAATCCAGCGCTGTGATATCATTGCGCTTCCAGCCATCTCCAGGGTGATCACCAACTAGCCTGGGTGGTGTTTCGTTAGTTCCATGAAGAGGAATGGAGTGTGGCTCTGGCCAATGAGTGGGTGCGCGTGCCTTCTTATAATTGTCGCTGTATGAGCGGACTCACTCGTACTCAGCGTCCACATCACAAAAAAGGTCCTACCATTGTAAGGGATTGTATTAAAAAAATACTTTATAAGCCCTAGTCAACCATTATAAGGCCATATAATTGAGAATGAAATTATTAAATTTTAATTAAAAGTGTCAAAAGTATTGCAAGAGATTAAAAGGCTTAAAAGGGCTTTTGTCAACTTACAATGAAATATAAGGGCTAACTTCAATCATTTGATAAAATTACAATGCTACATAGATGGCATTATAATGCCATATATGTATATTAAAAGGCTATGTCTATGCATTCTACTATTAAAAGGGATTATATTAATTTTAATAAAAAATAAGCCTTAGTTAACCATTAAAAGGCTTACAATAGCTTTTGTTAACTTGCAATGAAATTAAAGGGCTTATTGCAATTAAAATTTGCATAAACCAATAACTTGTGAACGGCTACACTTATCAAAATAGTGTCTTAAGTAATCTTTTAGCCATTAGTATATTCTATTTGTATAAATATTTTCGTGATTTTATCTAATTTATTCAAGCAGTTATTGTGCTTTCTTTTTTTAGCTGAGCGCAAATCAAAGTAGCTATTTAAATATAGTTAAGCAGCTTAGTATATGTTTGCCCGGTTGGTGTAGTGGTCAATAGCACTGCCGGGCATATAACTGATATAGGCTGCCAGTTCAAATCACTAAGTTGGCAAAATTTTCCAAAGTTAAAATTTCTTCAAGTCAAGTAAATAAGATAAATAATAGATTAAGATAAGATAGAGATAAAAGATAAGATATTAAATTATAAA